>CM076575.1:531940691-532196672 GCA_034641835.2 Pinus albicaulis | reverse complement strand
TCATCATTGGTGCATCATACATTCAGATTTATCTTCAACTGTAACCCTTTCCATTCAGATCTACTTCAGAGAGAAGTATTCATTCAAGCTCAGACATCTTGCACCCACACACCTGATTTGCATAATGAATTTCTCTTCCTTATATAGGTTTATCCTTTTTCAATACCACGGGCCCCTTTTTCAATACCATGAGCCAAAACAATACCATGAGCCTTCAATACCACGAGCCCAACAATACCATGAGCCTTCAATACCATGAGCCTAACAATACCATGAGCCAAAACAATACATTATGAGCGCTTTTGCCCATACGCGACTTGGAACGTTGTTTCCCACGTGCATACGTGACTTCCCTTAGACATATCCGCGTATGCCTTGAGACATACTCTTTTTACTATAGATTTAGCACATACTGAATTTCTTTCTTCATTCCCTTCTGTACTCACTGTAGATACATCAGATTTACTTCACCAAGAACATATTCTATCAAGCATAACTTCAACAAGTAAGTTGCCATCATCTTCATCAAGTGAGTTGCCATTCAAGGACAACACTCAGCACCATATTTCTAACAAACATCATATCACATCAGATTTACATCATTTACTGTAAGGTCCCACCTTACCCACCATCAGTAAGATAGAGAAGTAGATGTCACATAATCACTAATACTCATTTGCACAAAATCCTAAAGAATTAGTCACTGTAAAATACCAAATCATCAACATAAAGAAAAATGATTAAAAGCTTAACCTCCACCACAATTTGGTATATTTTTGCATCTGCTTCACTTTTGGTGATGCCCAGTCTGGTGAAATAGCTGTCTATCTTAGTGTACCAAACACAGGGTGCTTGCTTCAGCCCATACAATGCTCTTTTGAGTCGGCACACATGCGACTCACTGTTGAAGATCTCAAAACGTTAAGGCTGCTCTATATACACCTCTTCTTCAATGATCCAATTGAGAAACATAGTCTTCAAATCCATCTAATGAATGCACCAGCCCATTTGCACAGAGAGAACAAGGATGGTCCTTATGGAAGAATACCTTGCGACAAGTGCAAAAGTTTCTTCATAATTTATCCCCTCGATTTGTGAGAAGCCCTGGGCCACAAATCTGGCCTTGTATTTCTCAACACTCCCATCAGTAGCTTGCTTTACCTTGTAGATCCATCTCGAACCTACCACTTATCAATCGGTCTTGGAACAATTTCTCAAGCACTGTTTTTGACAATGGAGTCATACTCCTCCACCATTGCATCTACCCATGTGGGCTCCTGCACTTCTTCCTGAAAGGAAGATGGTTCAGTCACAATACATTTTCTCATGAGAGCCATGTATCCAGTAAATTGTTCAGGAGACTGTCCTTTTCTGCCCTATGAAGTAGGGGCTCCTACATTCTGTGCAGCATCAAGTCTCAGCCTATCAGCTTCTGTGGTACGCCTTTTTCCAGTTCTGATGGTTGGGTTGCTCACATATTAAGTTGACCATGAAATGAAGGTGTAAATAAGATTTAAAAGAAAAGTTTTAAAAGTCCATGTATGTGTTAAACTGATTCACCCCCCCTCTCAGTTTAACTAAGGGTTCAACAAAAAGGCATGACCAAAAATTCATAATGACCCTCATGAGCTCGAAATGCTATTTTCGGAATATCTTTAGTCTTCATTCTAATTTGATGATATCCTGAACGAAGATCCAACTTGCTAAAATAAATTTCTCCATGTAATTCATCCAATAATTCATCAATCATAGGAATGGGAAATTTATCTTTAATGGCGAGCTTATTGAGCTCCCTATACTCTGGACACATGCGCCATGATCCATCCTTCTTGTGCACCAATACTACTAGAGCAGAGAAATAACTTTGACTAGGTTGAATTATACCAGCCTCTAACATTTCTGCAATCATACGTTCAATTTTCACTCTAACTCTTGGAATACAAGGATATCTATACACTCGATGTTTGGAGGAACAACTTTAATCAAATTAATAGCATGATCATGATCACGACTGTGTGAGTCCTTTGGGAGTTTCAAACACTGGAATGATTGTCCAAGAATTTTTGGAGATCCCAGAACAGAGATTTTGATGTTGGAACTTCTAGTGAGAATAATTGTGCAATTATGCCTCATTGTTCTTTCTTTATAATCTTTGTCATGACATTAGAGCTTATTATCTTTCCCAGCTTCTTTGTGATACCCCATAATTCGACTTCCTTTCCTTCTGAAAAAAATTTCAAGAAAATTTCTTGAAAATTAAAGGCTACCATCCCAAATTATTGTAACCATTGTACTCCTAGTACAACATCAACACCTCCCATTGGAATGGAAATAATTGGACTATTCAATACATATTCCCCCATGTTTAGCTTGATATTATGCCATTTTCCAGAGAAATTTACAGTTCCTCCATTTGCAACCATCACTTGACATTATGGTGCTGGGTATGTTAGGGTCCCGTGATTTGGCAGATTGGCTAACCAAATGACAGGGTAACATCAGACTAGTATTTGGAGTCCTAGGACCTAGCCTTCCTAGACTCAGAGAGGGCTCTCTCTATTGTGCCAAGGATGTGAGCTTGTTCGCATTGGATGATTGATTTTAGGCTAGTTGTTAAGTGTAGGTTTGTTTGTTTGTTTTGGGTTGGGGTAAGATGATCAAGTAGGATAGGTGGAATGAAAGAATATCAAATCAGTAGGGCTATGGGGTTAGATTAAGTCAAGGGTGTCTAAATGATGAAACAAAGTGTATTGTAGGGACGATTTAATAGGGTGAGTGGATCCTTAAAGTGATGTATGATGGTATAACAAACATTAATTTTTGTGAAAAGTATAAAAGGTCTTATACATCTATAATTTGAAGCAATAAATCATGAGGTAGGGAAAACCATTAATCTCTATGAACAATACTCAAAATGATAAACATACAAGATGAACAATCCAGTGGTACATAGAAGCATTAGAACTCATAACTTTAGAAATCCACCTTCAGCTTTTTGAGAAAACACATAAGATAAACAAACAATTCAACAGATGGAGAGGAAATCCTAAACAACATATATCAAACTATCGGGAACTCTGAAACAAGTTGATGAGCATGGGAAAGGGCAAGATCAAAACAAGAACTCTTTGTATTAACCTAATCGATCAATCTTCCATAGAAAAGCTTCACAATAAGTTTTTGAAAACTTTAAATAAGCAGGGCATAACATGAATCATATTTATAAGCTAACATACTAATCATTCATGGAAAAAAGAACAATTTTTAGTGGGCCTAAGGAGCAGTCAAGAATTCCTTAAGATGAACTAAAATAAGAAAACATCAAAACTATAGCAAACAGGAGGTTTGAGGTGCTTCCATGAGCATATCTCAACCTATACTTTTCTGATCTATAGCAAAGAAGCAGACTAAAACAAAATGAGGACAAGAAAACACTAACAAGTTATAAAAACATCACCATTTACCAAGCTATGGAATCCTGTAAGCAAGCTTCTCCAACATCATGCCACACAAGCCATTCATTCACTTCATAAAGCCAAATATCTTCTCCAAGCTCATAAACCATGTATTGCTCTATAACACATCAAGTCCCAACTGATTACAATGAATCCTCATGTCTTATATAACAAATGAGGAGAAAAGAGCCTACTATAGCATCTAGAAGCCTATTGGCCAAAGAGAAATATCCTAACTTGTCCTTGAGGCTTTGCAAAGCCTAAGGCACAAAAATATCTAAATAAAATATCTTTTCCGACTATAAGAGGAAATAAAATTGAATTTTAGGCCTAACATGCCTAAGAAAAATTTCCAAACGCACATTTTGTCCACTCAGTTACAGGAGCGCAACATACTGTGTGGAACTTTTTGAAATTCTGTCAGGAGCGCAACACCAAAATAGGCCTTTTTGCAGCGGTGTTTTGGAGGCCTTCCCGATGTCAGAAAAGGCTCCGTGATGGCTCGTTGGAAAGCTACGGAAGTATAATTTCCAGCTATACCTTTAATTCTTAAATATGACCTTTGAAAGTTTCAAAAAAAGTGGAAAAATCCAAGACTTCCAGGAGTGCAGCACATGCTCAGAAAAGTGGGTAGAGAGGTGAAAAAATGAGTGTTTTTGACCCTTTTGGGGGGTCAAAACAACTCCAATTGAGCTGAAATTTGGTGATCATATTCCTTTAGTGATGGGGAATCCAAAAATGTAAACCTATCCTCATGATGAGGCTCTGAGAAAAAGCGCAACACAGGGGGTGCTGTGCTCCTAGGGGTCAAAATTTTGGAAAAAACAAAAAGTTGTCCAAATTGCCCCAAATTTGGTAGGTAGATGCCTCATGGGTCCTTGGAGACCTGTAGAAAATATTGGGCCAAAATAATAAGCCTAGATTGGTCTTTTTCATCTTTTGGTGCCGAGCCCTCATTTTGGGTAGTTTTGAGTTTTTTTCCTTGCAAAGTGGTTTCTTCGTTCATAGTGCCCAGTAATTCTCCTTTGCAATTTAAGAGGTGCCTTGATCATTGTTTGGTACATTTTTGTCTTCACTAATGTCATCTTCTTCATTATTTGACCCACTGTTTTCACTATCTAACTCAACCTTTGTATCACTGTTTGCACTCTTGGTAGGGTCACTGTCTTCTTTGTCCTATTTGCTGCTTTCATATGCCTCCTATCCACTGTCCATTGTATTTTTGGTGTCAATTTCTTCACTTACAGACCCACTGTTTTTGATTTTTAGCTCATCATGGGACTCAATGGTTTGAACTCTATTTTCTTGCTCACCGTCTTCTTCTTGAAAATATGCCTCTGATTGTGTGTCTTTAGAGTCATTCTTTTCACCATGGGACCCACTGTCTTGACTTCTTTGCACATCACTTGCATCACTGTTTTTACCTCTGTTTTCTTCTTCATCCACATACTCATCCTTGTTACTGCCTTCACTGTTCTCTTCTTGGCCATCTCCCTCTTTGACATCTTCTTCTTCTTCACTTCTTTCTTCATCTTCATCATTCTTTCCGTCACTGTTTTCTTCATGATCATCACTCTCTCCCTTACTGTTTCCATCATGATCACCACTGCTTTATTCATGATCATCACTGCTTTCTTCATGTTTATATTTCTCAGGGGAAAGCAAATGAGGAGGGTCTATTTGAGGGAGTGATTCATGTGAAGAAGATGAACCATGGTCAAGGGAGGGTGATGGAGGTGTGTGAGGAGGATTTTGAGAATATGATGGCATACTTTGCAGAGGGATGGGCTGTGGAGTTGTGAAATCATCATGGGTGATAAAAACCTCCCAGGAAATGCCTTGTTGTTCTAGTTGGTGTGAGATAATCACTTTGATGAGGGAATGTTGAAAAAGGCTTGACATTTTTTGGGATGGAGGCCTTTTCTACATGATAGAAGACATTTTCTCAATACTTTTGCAAATATAGTAGGGCATGTGTAGAAACTTGGTCCTGGTGAAATGCATGAGGAGTCTGATATGATAGGAATAGACTCTGGAGAACCTACCCTCACAGGTGAAGTACTTCATGAGGAGGGCATATCTGTCCAATAGATGAGAAAAAGGGAAAATGGTTTTACAGTCAGCTTGACAACTAGGTTTTAAGAATGGATGATAATGGCTTAAGTCAAGATGCTTCTGTTTAAACCACCTTTCTCCTATGCAAGGCATTCCAGTGGCCTTAGAGATGGCACTGGTGGTCAACTCAAATCTTACCCCTGCTAGATGTACTTTATGCATGTGAAGTCTTAAGGAAAATAACTTGGTCAACTTAGGGTGGCTTTTGATCTCTTGCACTTTGTTACAGAACTCATAGCACCCTAAATTTTGGAAACAGGAAAGAATAGAAGGGGAGGCTATTAGTTCTTCAGTGCTTATAGGTTCAAACCTATTTGGCATCCCTCCCTTCTTATGCTGCTTTTTTGGTCTTTGAGTCGCCTCATTTATGTCAACACTCTCTTCTTCAGACATTGTGTTTTTCTTCACCCCTTCCTCAAAATATTTAAATATAAATGATATTTGCTAGTGAAATAATGTGTAAAGAGGGTTAAGGAGATGTTGAGTTTTATAACAAGGTTAGGAGACTAGCAGAGAGTAGGTTAGATTTTCTTTACAAGTTTTCTTCATGCTTCCCTTGACATAAATTTTGAATTTTCTTGGCGCCCTTAGCCTTTATAAAATCATGAAGAGGTGATAACAGTAAAAATACCTTTTTTAAAATGTCCTTCACAGCAAAGAAAATTCTTTTTCAAGGCTTGTGGGTGAGTTGGGTGATGCCGACTGTCTTTTTATGCAGTGTTGCGCTTTTGTGGCAGGAGCGTAGCGTTTGGGGGGAGGGGTGAAACCCGTGGCAGGAGTGCAACACCTGGGTGCTTGGGCGGCTCGGGTCACTGAACGCAGAGTCATGCAGTGTTTGGACAGTGGCCAGAGCGTAACACCATGGGTAGCTCTGCACGCAACGTCATCCGGAAGTATGGATGCAGTGGCTAGAGTGCAGCACTGTTGGTCCGGGTGCTATGACTGTGGTCTCAGGCCTTCACTCCTGCATGATGTCGAGAAAAGCGTAGAAATGAGCCGTGTGTCGAGAGATTGGCTGCTATGGCAGGAGCGCAGTGCCCTTGGGTAAGGCTGCACACTTGTTCAGGGCTTCCTCTGCATGCTGTTTCGGGCCTTCTACTGCACGCCGGGCGGGGCTGCAAGAGCGCATCGCCAACCTACAGGCGTGCAGAACTCAGAAGGAAAACACACGGGAAGCTGCTACAGGAGTGCAACACCCTCCTACAGGAGCGCAGCACGCTGAATTTTTTGCTAGAGGACTCCGGCAAAAAAATGGAAACCTCACAGTGTTTTGCAAATGATCGAATGAGCGGGTGAACATTCTGTTGTGGTGTTTTATATCTCCTTTTTGAAATAATTAAGATTAGAACCCACATCTCTAAGGTTCCCTTTGGACCCTTTTTTCTTTTTTCACCTTTTCCATTTTGCCAATGCCTTTTGGAGCTAATTCTGAATGTCCTTTACAACCCTTTTTAACCACAGTCTCTTTTTTCACTTGGACAGTTGGTTAGATCCAAAATGATCCCTGCTTGTCAAAATCATTTTTTAGAGGGGGTTTAAATCATGTTTTGCCTCCTTTAGACAATGTGAACATGCCTTTGACACGTTGCTTTGTTAGAAAATATATTATTGAGCTGATGCTTTGTCTCCTTGAGTAAAGTGGCATTAAGTGCCCTATATCTATCTCCTTAGATACTTTCAAGAAGTCTCATCTTACCCTTTGATTAAGTGGGATTCATGCTTGTTTGCCAAACTTAGAAGATAGTTGGAAAACTGTTGAAACCATCTGCTGTTGATGAAGGAGGTTTCTTTGCCTCTTATTATGACCATTTTGTTCAGCTTCCCAACTTCTGAGCCTTTAGGGATGTTCAGAAAAGAAAATAAGGTTGCCTTCAAAGTCCTCAAAGAAAACATTCATTTAAAATCTTTACTTATGCCTAAAAAGTCTCCAATGATCATTTGGAGGTTTGGAGGAGTTCTTTAACCTTTGTAACCCAAGTATTTTTCCACTGCTTGGTAAAAACAGTCACACGTTTTGATTCCTAATAAAAAAACACACCTTCTGCTTTTCTTATTGTTATGAATGGGCTCCTTGTGTTGATTTTCCTTTTTACCTCACCTTATGTCTTATCTGATGGATTTTTAGTCTCTTTGCAGGAATGTGGGCAAAGGGCAGCTGTCCCTCTACAAAATTCATGATTGAGGCCAAATATCCTCCCAATGATCTCTTTGTTTCAATGAGAAATGTTGCTTATGTGCCACTGTCTTTTTGGAATTTGCACAGACCTTTTGATGGGCATCACTTGACAATATATTATCATGAGATCATGATTTTCCCTGTAGAATTGAACCTATTGTACCTATTTACCTACTTTTGGATGTCTTCCTTAGCCCTTTAGGTCTCCTTCTATGCCTCTATTCTACTATTTGACCAATTACTAAGCATTCCTGCAGAAATGCTCGGACATGGTATGTTGTTCTTTTGAAGACTTACTGTTGGATCAAGAGGGTACCTTTGGAGGTCCTTTAATTTTCCTTGGATAATGATAAGCCTCAATTTTATGTTCTCTTGACTTCACCTTTGAATAAGCATGGAAATAGTGAATTTAGAAACATGATAACGCATAACCTAGGTGACCCTATTAGACTTATTGGAATGCTTTGGAATAGGTTTTTTGACTGAAAACTTGAAACAGGGTTTGGATGAGGAGACAGGGTTTTTGACACTCTATTATGCACTGCCATCTGAGATCACTATAAAACCTTGTTTCTATTTCAAAGAGCTTTCAGACAGGGAGTTTTGACAACACCATTGCTTGAGGCACTTGGTGAGCAAGGAGAAAAGTTTGGTTTACTTGGTGAAAAAAGGTGTGAAAGTAGAGGGCTTAGGTAGATAGAGACAGAGTGTTATAGGTAGGGATGGCAGACATAATGAGAGTGAGGGACAATTGGTCTTTTCTGGGTGATAGATTGGCCCTGCTTTGATAAGGAGGTGAGATAATGAAAAAATTCTCTTTGAGGGGATTTCTAGAACTCACATGATTCTTGAATTTTGTTTCTAGAAATCTTGGACAAAAAATTCAGTCATCTAAAACAGGTGAAAATTACTGATGACTAACAGGGTATAGGAATCAATTCAATTCCTTGGCTACCTTACAATGAATAAAATTATGGGTACTACCCGAATCAATCAACACTATTACCTTTTTCTTCTTGATATGTCCTTCTATCTTGAGAGTTTGAGGAGTGGTAATTCCTGCCAATTAATTACACGATATGGTCAGACTAATTTCTTCCTCTTCTAGGGTTGGATTCTGGTGTATATCCTCTTCTTTTGAATATTCTTGTTCATTTTCTTCTTCCTCTTCACAATCTATGTAAAATAATTTCTTCTCAGCAAACTTATGACCTTTAGTGTATTTTCTATCATAATTGTAGCAAAGCCCTTTTGCTCTTTTTTCTTCCAATTGTTGTGGTGTTAACCTTGTAGGTTGTGCAAGTCTAGGAGTAGCAACACTTCCATCTTTATATATGTGAGTGGTAGGCTTCCTTGTCGCCATAATTTTACATTCAATTTTTCTTGCCAACCTGAATGCCTTTTCCGATGAATCAGGTTCCCAAACGTGAAATTCATGTTGGATGTTATCCTTTAAAGTCCCTATGAAGACATCAATTATGTGTTCCTCTGGAATATCAGTTACCCTTATATTCAATTTTTGGAAGTCCTCAATGTGCTCCACCACTGAACCCTTTTGTTTGATATTTATCAATTGGCTAAAGAAGGTGTTGCTTTTTTTATTCTCATAATGTGCTATCACTTCCTCCGTGGAAATTGATCAAGTGACAATTTTTCTACGGGAGAAAAGCCATCGATACCATACAAATGTATTTTTTTCTAAATGTAAAGATGCAATGCTTACCTTTTGTGCGTTTTGAAAATTATTGAGATCAAAATATTGCTCCATATATAGTATCCATGTTACAGGATCCTTTCCATCAAAATTTCTCATATCCATCTTTGGAATATGGTGATTCTTCCATCCAACATTAGGGTTTATGAAATCACGATTAAAATTTATTTTTTTCTCATCATTAGTTTCCTCTAATATCTTTTCGCCATTAGGAAACATTTCTTGTATCAACTTTGCCAAACCTTCGATGTCTACTTTTAGATCATTCTTCATGTTTTATTTCATTTTTTCATCGATCTTAGCTTCCATGTCATCCATCTTAGCTTCAAAATCATTCATCTTAGCTTCCACGCCTCTTTTCAAACCATCCATCTTAGTTTCCATGCCTTTCTTCAAAACTTCCATTTCATTTTTTGTTGCTCTTTGCGATAGCGAAATTTGGTGCACTTTATCTTGTAATTTTGATATCTAATGTTGTATTTCTTCATCTTCATGAGTCATATTAGAGCCTTCTGAAGGCTTAACGGGTGTTTAATTCTTTTTAGGGGGCATTTTAGAACCCAATACTAATATCTGTTCTTCAATATTCCCTTGGAATAAATTCAAACTAATTTTTCAAATGAGACTTATGTAATTCGAAAAAAATACACACCTTTTTCTTTCTTTTGAGGAGCTCGATATTGAGACTGAATTATCTATGTGATTTCGAATTTTCAATATCTGAAATTTGGCCCTGTAGTATCCCTCTAAATCTTATTTCAAATTCCAGAGGTCTAACCTGATTTGGATTCTTCAAGAAAAAGTTATGCTAAATCTCCCACAATGACCTAATTATGGAGTGGTTCAGTAGAGGGACCTTGTATGACGTGCCACGTGTCATTGTTTCCTCCTTTGGATCTAAAATTGATACAAAGGAAACTACAGTCTGTTTACTTGCATCCAATTTTTATAGAATTCCAATTGAAAGCTCAGAGAGAGAGTGTTATGACGATTTTCCCACGGTCACCTCTTTGAGATGAAATTCGGGATCCTGAAAAATCCCTAACTTCCACAAACTCTATCTCCTAAAATATTGCGAATCAATCTTTGAAATATTTCCATGACGTTCCTTAGGACTATGAATTTTCTCTATAAAAATTTCAGCTTTTGAAACCTTGAGGAAAAATAGTTATAGCGAAAATGCCACGATGACCTGTTTAGGTTAAATTCAGGAGCCTACAAAAATCCCTAACTTGCATAGATCATATTTCCAAAAGTAATGTGAACCAAGATCTGAAATTTTTCCATGATGGTCCTCAGGATTTTGGCCTCGCTTTGTAAACATTTCAGCTTCTGAACCTTCATAGAAAAAATGTTATAGCAAAAATACCACGATGACCTGTTTGGAGCAGGGAAAACGTAGAATTCAAAACTCTGATACCA
The DNA here is from genome assembly GCA_034641835.2 of Pinus albicaulis. NCBI lineage: Eukaryota > Viridiplantae > Streptophyta > Pinopsida > Pinales > Pinaceae > Pinus > Pinus albicaulis. Next base: position 532,185,790 of record CM076575.1, on the reverse strand, counting down.
AATGTTATGAAACCAGCTCCAAAAATATAAGAAAAGAGAGATCAACGCCTTAGAAATTAGCCACTTTGAGGGGCCAACCTCCAATACATTACATAAATGAACAATTCTTGGATGATACAAATGACCAAAACCTCCTTCTATATATAGGAGTCCATGGGGCCATAATATAATCATAGCCGACCTAACAATAATAATGTAAGGGAAAAATAATAAAAATATTAGGATTATAGGGGTACGGAAATAACAATAAGGGGGCTACACTAATAACAATAAAGGACTAAACTAGTAATACAGGGACCTAAAATTTTTTCCCAGCAATTGGTATCAGAGAAGGTCCTTTAGAAGAAGCTTGATCGCTTGAAGGAAGATCTACCAAGATGAGCAATCAAGACAAAACAAAATATATCAAACCACCATTCTTCAACGAAAACAATTTAATATTTTGGAAGACAAGAACAAGATCCTATCTTTAGTCTCTTGGAGAATATTTTTAGGCAATTGTTGAAGGAGTTTACCAATATCCAGCCATAGTTCCCATGGATGCAACATCAAAGAAGAGATATGAAACCAACGAGAAAGTTGTTAATGCATTATTGGGAACCCTGATCGGATCATAATTTTTCAAAGTTATGCAATTACATACAAAAAAGGAAATATGGGACAAAATCATCCTAAGATATGAAGGAAATGACAAGGTAAAATGTGCTAAACTCCAAACACTCAAAATTAAATATGAAAATATTATAATGCATAATGATGAAAGTATTGCTAGTTTCTTTCTACATCTAGATGATATTGTAAACCATATGAGAAATCTTGGGGAAGACATAAAAGACACAACTTTAGTAGAGAAAATATTAAGATCTGTAACTCCTAAATTTGATTCAAAATTGTTTGCCATTGAAGAAAAGCAGGATCTAAAGACTCTTACTATTGTTCAACTTCATGGAATCCTGACTGCTTTCAAAATGAGAAAAGGAGGACCCTTAGAAGTCATAGAAGCCCAATTAAAGCAACTACAAAAGGAAAGGAAAAGGGAGAAAAAAAGGAATCATGGTATTTATTAGAAGAAGATGCAGTAAATTTTGTAAAGAAACTTAAACTTGGCACTAGAAGGTTTAGAGGTAAGCTTCCCTTCAAATGTTTTTCTTGTGGTAGAGTGGGTCATTATGCTGCTAAATGTCCTCATAAAGATAATCATGACAAGGGGAAGGATATTGCAAAAAAGGGAGTCATCACAGATAGAAAAATCCTCAGCCACAACCTATCTAAATGCAACAAAAGGGAGTCAACAAAGTTTCAACCTTCAGTAAAACAAAAAATACACTTCATAGGTAAATAATGTTCACTCTAATTAAAGGATGAACAATAACAGAAGCATGAGTCAAAAGGTAAACAACACTAGAAGTTTCTATGATCAAATAAATTTCTTTTTTAATGGACAATGTTTCTCATGTCATAATTTGTTGGGTATGTGTTATATTATTTCCACGACTAAGCACACGCGGGGGCTCCCCTTTATGCTGGGCACAACGGGGGGGTCACAGGGGGGGCGGTAGCCCCCCCTGTCGGGGTCTGGGGCAGCGCCTTGGAGAAAATTTTTGGTCCTTAATTTCCGGTGGGCAGTCCGCGCCCATGGTTTTGTGCATGGTTTTGCACATGGTTTTGTTGGAAATATTGTCATTGACAGCAATAGAGGCAGAAAAGACAGAGACAGACAATAGAGGCAACAAATACAAAGACAGACAATGGAGGCAGCAAAGAAGAAAATGTAGGGAGCAAAGGAGACAAGCAAAGGCATAGCCGCTATCACAGTAGTAGAGGCAGAGGTCGAGTGACAGAAGTGGCAGAGGCATAGGTAGAGCCGTTATCACAACAGTAGAGGCAGAGGTCGAGCGACAGAAGTGGCAGAGGCAGAGGCAGAGTCATTATCACAGCAATAGAGGCAGAGGTCGAGCGACAGAAGCAGCAGAGGCAGAGGCAGAGCCGTTATTCCGGGGATCATTACCCAACCGGGCGGTACATATAATATAAAAATTTATTTTGGGAATCATAACCCAAGCGGTAATGTATGCATATATATATAATTCCGAGAATTACCCAAGCCGACGGATATATATATATATATATATATATATATATATATATATATATATATATATATATATATATATATATATATATATATATATATATATATATATATACAAACAAATTTCGAGAATCGCTACCCCCGCTGGAAGATTCACTAAAGATCGAAGCGGAAGCAAGCTTATATATATGCACAGTGAGATACATATGATGCACCGCATATATATGTAAAGGTCCATAGCATATACTTTTATATGTAGCACAAGATCTAAATAACCAAAGGTTCTATCAAAAAGAAAAGGCTTATAAGGTGGGACCCTTTCCAATCGCATTGGAGAAAGGATTGGCAGCGGAACATATCGATAAGAGTTCCGATTGAGTTCCGGACCCGATGGGTGTATGAATTATGATTCAAACGTATTTGAAGTCTGGCATAATCGCATTGGATCAACAACGTACCCAGAAAACGTTACAGCGGATCATATAAACAAAGACTTGCGATTATATTGAAGCCCGAACCCGATGGGCTTATAAAATATGATTAAAAAATGTTTGATTTCCAGTTCTAATCGCATCGGCAATACTATGAATAGTGACTGCTCGCATCGGGAAGACATATAAAGGCACGGGAACATGCGCCAGCAGGTTGCGACGCGATTGGCAGAAGTGCCGTATCGTTAGTTTAAACTCCGCCGACATAAAATATAGTCGTGTCCACACATTAACTAATCGCAGTTAACACATGGCATTAACATGCAAAACAGAATTGGGACGCGCACAATCGCATCGCATCGTGTCAACTCTACATCAAAATTAAATGAAAGAGCGCAACATGCAAATAGAAGTTTGCGATTGCGATTAATCGCATCGCATCAGGTTAATCACATCGCATTAGGTTAATCGCATCGCATCAGATTAATCGCATCGCATCAGATCAATCGGAATCAGAAATCGCTGGAGGAGTAGTATATTGCATCGGAAAATGTGTCAGGTGGGCCCGAAAGGGGTTTTTATATGTTGAAAAAGGTTTTATCATTTACGCTGAGATTTGATTAAAAGGTAGTCTGTATAATTATGCTGAAGAATGAAAGTGGGTTATATATATATATATATAAGGCGTTGTTATATATAAAACGATGTTCCGATTGTTAATAAAGTGATTGTTGCGATTGTATTGAACTGTGCCGCGTGGTCTGTGGACCCACGGGCCTCGGCTTAAGGTGGAGGGCGATTATTAATATAATACGATTGCGATGTGTGGAATCACATCGGGCCATAAAACAAATAAAGGTATATTTATGTTCCGCTATGAACTCACCACATCTCCATCAAGACACTTGCTGTATAAAAGCATTGGAATTTGCCCAGATTTAATGTCAACAATCACACTTATATATTTAAAATGCACTGATATAAAAAGCACAGTTACATGTATGCAACAAATACACCAACAAAGAAATATTTAAGAAAACAGAGTCAAAAGAGATAAAACACAACATATAAAAGATACACAAATAAAGAAAAGACAAATGCGCAGCGAGCCAAAAGACTAAATGAGTTGAGCTGGAGTTCTCGTTGTCATTTGATTGTAATGTTTTAATTGATTTTTATTGTTTGTGATGCATTGGAAAGTCTCCAGAAGAGAACAAATATCCCACTGTAATGTTAAATTGATACCTACAGTTATATTTATTGAATGAGCAGATAAAAGGAATGAGAAGATAGAAGCCAAAGAGTCATGACTGTTCACTCCAAATTCTTTGTGAAATACAAACAGTCATGTGAGGAACTCTCTATATAATATCAACTGGATATGCATAAGAGAGGTGAGAGAGAGAGAAAATATAGAGAATGCAGAGTATAGAAGAGTGAGGAAGAGAAGATTAATAAAAGAAGATAAGAAAGAGATGCTACAGAACAAAGATGATATATGAGGTAAATCAGCAAACATTCAGTTTGATAAATTGAGGAAGTTGGAGCTTCCCTATCAAGTTGCAGCTTGATAGCTGTCAGTTGTAGTTGACTAAGGTTGGAGCCTCCTATAGGTTGGTGCCTGTAGAAAATTGAAGGGAGTTGGTGCTTCCTTGCAAGTTGTAGCTTGCAGAATTGAGGTTGGATCCTCTTGTAGGTTTGTGCCTGCAGAAAAACAGTGGTGAGAGGGAGTTGGAGCTTGCCTTTGCATCACAACAATAATAAGATGTGGTTTTCTCCCTTTATGGGTTTCCACTTATATCTGGTGTCTCTGTGCATGATGTTTATGTGTTGATCTGATTTATATCTTCTGCTTAACACCTGTTGCTCTCATATTAAGTCTACTGTTATATTATATTAATACTTGTTGCTCACATTCTAAGATTACTCACATATTAAGTTTGACATGATATGAAAGTGTAAATAAGTTTTAATGAAAAGTTTTAAAATTCCATGAATGTGTTAAACTAATTCACCCCCCCCCCTCTCAGTTTAACTAAGGGTCCAACAATTGGTATCAGAGCCAAGTTCCTTTGTACCAGTTTAACAACTGAAAGGAGATTCTAGGTTCTCAGAATGGCTAGTAAAGAAGGATGCTCAACCAATAAAGCCCCTTTCTTTACAGGTGTAAATTATGCCTTCTGGAAAATCAGGATGAGGACATACATAATGTCTCTAGGAATAGAAGTTTGGGGTGCTGTGGAATTAGGATATGCCCCAAAGTCAACTGACTCAGAGAAAGAATCCAAACAATATTTTGTAGCTAACGCAAAAGCCATGAATGCTATCTTGAATGGATTGTGTGAAGCAGATTTTATCAAAGTAATGCACAAAGACACTGCCAAAGAGATGTGGGATACTCTGGAGAACATCCATGAAGGAGACAAGAAAGTAAAAACTGCCAAACTTCAAGTCTATAGAGCCTAGTATGAGAATTTAAAAATGAATGATGATGAAGACATTGACAGTTTCTTCCTAAAAGTTGCAGAAATTGTTAACAATATGAAAGCTCTTGGAGAAACCATGCCAGAAAGTTTAATTGTGCAAAATATTCTAAGATCTCTTCCATCCAGGTTTAATCCCAAGGTGTCTGCAATAGAAGAAATAGCTGATTGGGAGACCTTGACCATGAACCAGCTACTTGGAAATTTAATAGCATATGAGATGAGGCTCCCATAGAAGAAGCCAAGTACGAGAGAGGCAGCCTTTAAAACAGAAAAGAAGAAAGAAGAAGAAGAAGACATATGCTCTTGCTCGGATGAAGAAGAGGAAAAATTTGTCAAGAAATTGGATAGAGGCTCAGGTAAATACAAAGGTAAAATTCCTTTCAAGTGCTTTAACTGTGGAAGAGTTGGACACTATGCTGCTAAGTGTCCTCACAAGAAAGTAAGGAATCAGGCTCAAGAGTCAGAGAGAAATATAGCAAAGAACTGGCAGAAAGGAAAGAAGTTCAGCAGAAAATCCTTCTATGCTCAACAAGACAGTAGTACATCTGAAGATCCAGATGAAATCTCAAGTGAATATGGAACCTCTGAATTTTTATTGATGGCTATAGAAGAACTTGAAGGTCTCCTGCTAGAAGATGAAGAAGAAGAAGGTGAAGTCGACCTTGAGGGGGAGCTAAGAAGTGCTCTGGAAGAGATTGATAGACTCAAGCTGAAATGCAGAAAACAAAAGGACATTCTCCTCAAGTTTGTACGAGAAGAACATAATTCAGAAGTCCTGATGCAGCTAAAGATAGAGCTTGAAGAGGCCAAGAAGATAGAGGACATGTTACTTAAGCAAATCAAAGAAAAAACTCAGGAACAAGAAAAGTTGGAAGAAGAAGTAGTATGTCTTAGGAAGAATTTAGAAAATTCTCAAAGGAAATTGGTTATAAACTCTTCTCAAACAACAAGCTCTAGTAAGTTGAATGAAATTCTGGTTGCTCAAAGATCCCCTATGATAAAAACTGGAATAGGCTATGAAGGAGAATCAAGTAAAGGCAAAGAAAAGGTTGACAAAGAGATCATTTTTGTAAAAGCAAAGAAGAATGATGAAGCAGCTCAAACAATTCCTACAAAAGAAGAAACCTGTAATAAGGAAGACAGAGATCAGAAGAAACCACTAGTAGCAAAGAATGTAATAAATACTAAGACCCCTGAGTATGTAAAATTTGGAAACCATCTAAGGAGATTATTCCCTCCTATGAAGAATGCCATCTGTTATGGTTGCCACAAGATGGGACACATTGCTGCATATTGTCATGCAAGGAGGAGTAATTCAAACCAGCAAAAGATGCAAACATTGAAGAGACTACCTCAAGAAAACAAATGGAAGAGACAACCTTACATCAGGTATGGAAATAGTTTCTATGGTTACTGTTTTTATTGTAAGGAATTTGGCCATAAAATTATTGAGTGTAGAAAGTATGGACAAAGATTGATGTTTAACACCTCAAGGAGGTTTATGAATCAAATAAATTCTGTTCATACTCATAATTATACAAAAATTATGATCAAATGTTGTGTATGCAATCAAGTTGGACATATACCTTCCAAATGTCCTCTAAGAAGATGTAGTTCATCACCTCACAAAAGATACCTATCAAAAGGGTGCCTCTAGTGGATAAAGAAGGTGAATAAATGTGACTTGGCTCTAACTGCTCAAGACCTGAAAAGCCAGTGGTATTTGGATATTGGCTGCTCAAAACACATGACTGGAGACAAAAGCAAGTTTATAACTCTTGATGAAAAGAAATCTGGCAATGTTACTTTTGGCAATGATAAATCAGGTAAGATCAAGGGAAAAGGCTCAGTCAGCATAGACAATGGCAGAGGAAAGGCCCAAGATGTACTATTTGTAGATGGGTTGAAAGAAAATTTAAATTTACTAAGTGTCAGTCAGATGTGTGACAAAGGCTGTGAAGTTATTTTTAGAGCACAAGATTGTGAAGTCAGATCAAGCACCACAGGTAAGACTCTGCTCAAAGGAGTTCGAACAGAGAGTGATGTTTACATTGTGAAAGAGGAAGATGAAGCATGTCATCTTAGCAAACTAGAAGAGTCATGGTTATGGCATAAAAGGTTGGGACATCTCAGCTTCGATCACATCATCAGACTAAGCAAGAAGAAAGCTGTCAGAGACATGCCAGAAATAAAGAGGCTGTCTAATATCATATGTAAATCATGTCAATTAGGCAAACAGACTCGCACATCCTTCAAGGCCAAAAATGAGTTATCAACAAGAAGACCTCTACAGCTTGTGCACATGGATCTGTGTGGACCCGCAAGAACCAAAAATCCAAGTGGAGAATCCTACTTCATGCTGATAATAGATGATTTCTCCAAAATGACATGGGTTGCATTTCTCAAGAATAAATCAGAAGCTCTGGAAAAATTTAAGATCTTCAAAGCATTAGCAGAAAATCAAACAGGATGAAAGCTGAAATGCATCAGATCAGACAGAGGAGGTGAATTTACAGATTATGACTTTGCCGACCTATGCAATGAACATGGGATAAAGCAACAATTTACTATTGCAGGAACACCTCAGCAAAATGGAGTAGCATAGAGAAAAAACAGGTCTGTACAGCAAATAGCCAGAGCCATGATGCATGAAAGTAATATTGCTCAGACCTTCTGGGCAGAAGCAGTACACACATCGGTGCATATCCTTAATAAAGCTCACTTAAGGCCAAGCAGTGACAAGACTCCCTATGAACTTTGGCATGGGAAACAAGCTTCAATCAAACATTTTAGAATCTTTGGAAGCAAGTGTTACATAAAGAATAATGATGAAAATCTTGGAAAATTTGATGCAAGAGCAGATGAAGGAATATTTCTAGGATATGCATCCAAAAGCAAAGGGTACAGGTGCTACAACAAGACTCTTCGAAAAATAGTAGAAAGCATTGATGTGAGATTTGATGAAGAACTTCCAAACAATACAAGAGATACAGACTACTGCAGTCCATCAGACAACCATGAAGAAGAAAACCAAGATGATGAGGAAACAAGCAAGACAATAGAAGATACAGAGCTGAGTTCTAAAGCTCCCTCAAGATATACTCAGAAGAACCATCCTGAAGATCATATCATTGGAGACAAGAGAGTAGGGGTCCAAACAAGAAGGCAACTAACAGAACAAACTAAAGAGGTATACATAGCCATGTTGTCACAAATAGAGCCAAAGAAATTTGAAGAAGCTAGCAAGGACAAGTCTTGGGTAAATGCTATGAATGAAGAATTGGACCAAATTGAGAAAAACAATACATGGGAATTAGTTCCTAGACCCACTGAGAAAAATGTCATAGGCTCAAAATGGGTATTCAAAAATAAAATGAATGAGCAAGGACAAGTAATCAGGAATAAAGCCAGACTGGTCTGCAAAGGAAACTCACAAATCGAAGGACTTGATTACGATGAAACATTTTTCCTTGTAGCCAGAATGGAAGCTATTAGAATTTTCCTGGAATTTGCATGCTACCAAAACTTCAAGGTATATCAAATGGATGTAAAATCTGCATTTCTAAATGGAAACTTAGAAGAAGAAGTCTACATGGAACAACCAGAAGGCTTCTCATTAACAGACAAAGAAGACTATGTATGCAGACTGAAAAAGGCTCTTTATGGACTGAAACAGGCTCTTCATGCTTGGTACTCAAGACTGGATAAATATTTGCAAAACCAAGGCTTTAAGAGAGGCGGAGTAGACAACAATCTATACATAAAAGCCCATGAAAATGAACTCCTAATTGTTGTGGTATATGTTGATGACATTATGTTTGGAAGCAACAGAGAAGAACTAGCAAAAAGATTTGCTGATGAGATGAAAACAGAGTTTTAGATGTCCATGATTGGAGAACTTAGTTTCTACTTAGGACTTCAAATTCAACAAAAGAACACAGGCACATTCATCTCACAGGAAAAATATTTAAAAGAAATGTTGAAAAAGTTCAAAATGGAGGACTACAAACCTGTGTCAACTCCCATGATCATGGGATGCAAGCTGTGTGTTGATGACGGGTCTGCAGATATAGATAAAAAACTCTACAGATCCATGATAGGAAGCCTGCTGTACTTGACAGCATCAAGACCAGACATCATGCTAGCAGTAGGGCTAGTGGCTAGATATCAAGCAGCACCTAAACAAAACCATCTTCTAGCAGTCAAAATAATATTCAGATATCTACAAGGAACAACATAGTATGGACTTTGGTATCCTAAAGGCAAAAGCTTCACTTTGACAGCATACACAGATGTAGATTGGGCCAGCTATGTGGATGAAAGGATAAGTACAAGTGGAGGTGCATTCTATCTAGGAGAAATTCTGGTGGCATGGTTAAGCAAGAAACAAACATCTATCTCTCTGTCTACAGCAGAATCAAAATATATAGCAGCAACAGCATGTTGTACACAAGTCATGTGGATGAAGCAAACTCTTCAAGACATGAAGGTAAGAATTGATGAACCTATCTCAATCAAATGTGATAATACAAGTGATATAAGTATATCTAAAAACCCTGTGCTTCACTCTAAAACTAAACATATCCCAATCAAGTATCATTTTCTTCGAGAACAAGTGGCTCAGAAGATAGTAAAATTGGAGTATGTGCCAACAAAAGAATAGACAGCAGACATATTTACCAAACCGCTTGCTAGAGAACCATTTGAATATTTGAGAGACAGATTAGGGGTAGTATATGTAGATTCTATTCTCTAATATGAAGAGAAAGCACAACTTCATAGGGAGAACAAAAATGAAAATATCATTCTCAGGGGGAGATCAACTAGCAAGGGAAGTATGAAAACAGGTCCTCAGGATCAAAAGGATTATGGCAAGAATACATTCAGCTTAAAAGAACCAATAAAAAGGAAAAAGGACCAGTGGCGCAGCGGAAGAGTGGTGAACCTGACGTGAAGCTAATCCAAAGGTTGAAGAATAGAAACTACACGAAATGCATGAAATCACAGGATCAAAGAATAGAAACTACACTAAGAATTCAAACCCCTTGCCATTGATGTCAAAGCGGGAGAAAGAGCAAGCAACAGGAGGAAGAGTAGGAAAACAGGAAGAGAAAGCAACAGGAGGAAGAGCAGGAAAACAGAGAAAGTGTATTGCCATCAATGCCAAAGGGGGAGACTGTTGGAAATATTGTCATTGACGACAATAGAGGCAGAAAAGATAGAGACAGACAATAGAGGCAGCAAATACACAGATAGACAATGGAGGTAGAAAAGAAGCAAACGAAGGGAGCAAAGGAGACAGGCAGAGGCAGAGCCGTTATCACAGCAGTAGAGGCAGAGGTCGAGCGACAGAAGCGGCAGAGGCAGAGGCAGAGCCGTTATCACAACAGTAGAGGCAGAGGTCGAGCGACAAAAGTGGTAGAGGCAGAGGCATAGCCGTTATCACAGCAGTAGAGGCAGAGGTCGAGTGACAGAAGCAGCAGAGGCAGAGGCAGAGCCGTTATTCCAGGGATCATTACCCAGCCGGGTGGTACATATAATATAAAACCTTATTTCGGGAATCATAACCCAAGCGGTAATGTATGCATATATATAAAATTCCAAGAATTACCCAAGCCGGTGGATATATATATATGAACCTTAAATTCCGAGAATCACTACCCCTGCTGGAAGATTCACTAAAGATCGAAGCGGAGGCAAGCTTATATATATGCGCAGAGAGATAGATATGATGTGCCACATATATATGTTAAGGTCCATAGCATATACTTTTATATGTAGCGCAAGATCTAAATAACCAAAGGTTCTATCAAAAAGAAAATGCTTATAAGGTGGGACCCTTTCCAATCGCATCGGAGAAAGGAGTGGCAGCGGAACATATCGACAAGAGTTCCGAACCCGATGGGTGTATGAATTATAATTCAAATGTATTTGAAGTCCGGCATAATCGCATCGGATCAGTCTAATCGCATCGGAGAAAAAGTTGGCAGTGGATCATATAAACAAAGACTTGCGATTGCGATTGAAGCCCAGACCTGATGGGCTTATAAACTATGATTAACAAATGTTTGAGTTCCAGTTCTAATCACATCGGCACATTTAAGTGAATAGTGACTAATCGCATCGGAAGATATAAAGGCATCGAAACATGCAAACAGGAAGTTGCGATTGCGATTGGCAAAGCCGGACGCGATAGTCGTATAAACTCCGTCATATAAAATATAGTCGGGTCCGCACATTAATCACAATCAAAGTTAATACAGGGCGTCGACACATGAAAATAGAATTTGTGATTGCGATTAACCGCATTGCATCAGGTCAATCGCATCGGAGTTAAATAAAGCAGCGGAACATGAAAATAGAAGTTTGCAATCGCGAGTAATCGCATCGCATCAGGTTAATCGCATCGCATCAGATTAATCGCATCGCATCAGATCGATTGGAATAGGAAATCGCTGGAGGAGTAGTATATCGCGTCGGAAAACGTGTCAGGTGGGCCCAAAAGGGGTTTTTATATGTTGAAACAGGTTTTATCATTTACGCCGAGAGTTGATTAAAAGGTAGTCTGTATAATTATGCTAAAGAATGAAAGTGGGTTATATATATATAAAAGGCGCTATTATATATAAAACGATGTTGCAATTGTTAATAAAGTGATTGCTGCGATTGTATTGAAATGTTCCGTGTGGTCTGTGGACCCACGAGCCTCGGCTTAAGGTGGAGGGCGATTATTAATATAATATGATTGCGATGTGTGGAATCGCATCGGGCCATAAAACAAAGGCCGTGGTGTATGTATGTTCCGCTTGCGGAACTCACCACATCAACAAGACACTTGCTGTATAAAAAGCGTTGGAATTTGCCTAGATTTAATGTCAGCAGTTACACTTATATATATAAAATGCACTGATATAAAAAGCACAGTTACACGTATGCAGCAGTTACACCACAACAGAGGATAGAAGAGAAAACAGAGCTGAAAAGAGATAAAACACAGTCATAGAAAAGACAGACACAGTAAAAGAAAAGACAAATGCGCAGCGAGCCAAAAGACTAAATGAGTTGAGCTGGAGTTCTCATTGTAATTTGATTGTAAATGTTTTAATTGATTTTTATTGTTTGTAATGCATTGGCAAGTCTCCGGAAGAGAAAAAATATCCCACTGTAATGTTAAATTGATACCTACAGTTATATTTATTGAATGAGCAGATAAAAGTTATGAGAAGACATAAGCCAAAGAGTCATGACTGTTCACTCCAAATTCTTTGTGAACTACAAACAGTCATGTGAGGAACTCTATATGTAATATCAACTAGATATGCATAAGAGAGGTGAGAGAGAGAGAAAATATAGAGAATGCAGAGTATAGAAGAGTGAGGAAGAGAAGATTAAGAAAAGAAGAGAAGAAAGAGATGCTACAAAACAGAGCTGATATCTGAGGTAAATCAGCAAAAAATCAATTTGATAAATTGAGGAAGTTGGAGCTTCCCTATCAAGTTGCAGCTTGATAGCTGTCAGTTGTAGCTGACTGAGGTTGGAGCCTCCTGTAGGTTGGTGCCTGCAGAAAATTGAAGGGAGTTGGTGCTTCCTTGCAAGTTGTAGCTTGCATAATTGAGGTTGGATCCTCTTGTAGGTTGGTGCCTGCAGAAAAACAGTGGTGAGAGGGAGTTGGAGCTTGCCTTTGCATCACAAAAATAATAAGATGTGGCTTTCTCCGTTTATGGGTTTCCACTTATATCTGGTGTCTCTGTGCATGATGTTTATGTGTTGATCTGATTTATATCATCTGCTTAATACCTGCTGCTCTCATATTAAGTCTACTGTTATATTATATTAATACTTGTTTCTCACATTCTAAGATTTCTCACATATTAAGTTTGAAATAAATGAAGGTGTAAATAAGGTTTAATGAAAAGTTTTAAAAGACGATGAATGTGTTAAACTGATTCACCCCCCCCTCTTAGTTTAACTAAGGGTTCAACAGGTTTTGGGGTATGATGGTTTTTGACCCCTGATATTTTTGTAGATCCGGTCAAGGGAACTACGGTTATGTTCTAATCCAGGGTTAATGGATTGGGGTTTTGTATGCTTCGACATGTATATATGTGTTGAAACAATAAAAGGAATATAATTAAAAATCAAGTTGGTCATCCCGATTTGGGATCCAAGGGAAAATCTCTGTGTTTATCTGTTTTATGTTTTATGCTCTCACTATTGTTTATTTTCTGTTATAAGATTCGTGTGTAGATAATTTATGTTTAGGGTTAAAACCTACATTTGGTATCAGATTTGTTTCGGCTTTAAGGGGACGCCTTTTCTACTAAGGGTTTTTCGCTTGGGCCTGATGTAGACCTTGTTCAGTGGGAGATCTGCGGGATCGATTCTTGCGGTGAAAGAAGATGGTGAGCGGCGGAAAGATAGAGATCAAGAAATTTAATGGTCATAGTTTTGAGTTGTGGAAGCTCAATATGGAGGATCTGCTAGTGGATAAAGATCAGTGGATCACGGTAGATCCGGGTACTAAATCAATGGCAATGTCAAATGAAGACTAGAAGAAGTTGGATCGGAAGGCAAAGAGCACAATAATATTGTGTGTCTCAGATTCAGTATTGTTGAATGTATCTGGGGAAGCTACGGCGAAGACCTTGTGGGACAAGCTAGGGACTTTGTACCAATCTAAGTCTCTGGTGAATAAATTATTCCTGAGGAAAAAGCTGTATAACCTGAGGATGAAGGATGGAGACTCGGTGACAGAGCATCTGAATGCCTTTGATACTGTGGTAAGTCAGTTGTCATATGTTGATATTAAAATCTCAGATGAAGATAAGTGCATCAGCTTGTTGTGTTTTCGTTCTAATCGTGGACAGTCCCTGTTATTGCAATAGGTAGCAATACAACTACCTTGAATTTTGATGACATTGTCTCAAATTTTCGTCGTTTTCTGAGTGAAAATGAGACAGAAATATGGAGGGTCTAGCCGGAGATGCCTTATCCGTACAAGGAAGGTCCCGTAATAGAAACAAGAATATGAGCGTAGTGGGAGATCTAACCAGAGGAGATCTAAATCCTTTGGAAAGTTTGTAAAGGTATGCTGGAAATGCTGAAAGGAAGGGCACTACAAAAAGGAGTGTAGATCTAAAGCTCCTGTGAAAGGAAAGGGATCTGATGATGCTCCTTTTGCAGAGGCAAAAACCACCTCGGATGAAGGTGGGGATGTGTATTTGGCTTCTTCTTCAAATACACATGTAGATCATGAGTCATGTTTGATTGACTTGGGTGCATCCTTTCACTTCACTTACCATAGGGAGTGGTTCTGCGAGTATGAGAAATATGATGGTGGTGATGTATTCCTAGGGGATGATAGGAAGGCCAGAATCGTTGGACGTGGAAAGGTCAAGTTGAAGTTGCAAGGTGGAAGGATTAGAACACTTCCTGGTGTTTTGCATATTCCTGCATTGGCCAGAAATTTGATTTTCGTAAGCAAGATGGATGATGCAGGTGTAAAAACAATGTTCGAGAAAGATGCCTGCAAGATGGTTCGAGGAGAACTGGTATTAATGCGGGGAGTTCAGACTGGAACTCTGTACAAGCTACAAGGTAGCACTGTTATTGATGGGTGTAACAGTTATGTGGTTTCTGAAAGTGGAGCGGAAAGTCACAGTCAGTTTCCGGAGAAAAAACCATGCTATGGCATCAAAGGCTTGGACATATTGGAGAGAAGGCCTTCAGACATCGCATAGAAATGAAAGGGGAGCGGTATGTCTAATTTTTTCCGGATTTCTGATTTTGATTTCTGTGAACACTGTGTATATGGGAAGCAGAATCGGGTGAGTTTTCCTTCTAGTGCTAAGAGGGCGAACAAGATATTAGAACTTGTGCACAATGATGTGTTTGGACCTATGTCAGTTCCATCACTAGGAAACTCTGTGTACTATGTTTCATTCATAGATGACTTATCAAGGAATACATGGATATATTTCTTGAGGAAGAAATCTGAAGTCTTTGACAAATTTAAGGAATTTAAGGCTCTGGTGGAAAATCAGATAGAGAAAAAGTTAAAGGCGTTGAGGACAAATAATGGAGAGTTCTGCAAGAAGGGATTTGAAGAGTTCTGTAAGAAGTGTGGTATAGCACAGTAGAAGAATACTCCATACACACCTCAGCAAAATGGAGTTGCAGAAATAATGAACAGAACATTGATGGAAAAGGCAAGAAGCATGCTCAGTGGTACCGGGTTAGGACAAGAATTCTGGGCAGAGGCAATGGAGACTGCATGCTATCTGGTTAACATATCACCTTCATCAGTGTTGAAGGATAAGACTCCACATGAGTTATGGACCGGTAAGAAACCCTTTCTTTCACATCTAAGGGTATTTGGATGTGATGCATATGTAGATGTTCCAAAGCAGAAAAGGATCAAGTTGGATAATAAATCTGAAAGGTGCATCTTTATTGGGTATAAGGATGGTTTAAAAGGTTACAAGCTTTGGAACCGAGAAACAAGGAAGGTTGTGTACAACCGAGATGTGGTGTTTAGAGAGGTGAAAGATGTTGTTAAACATGAAGTCATACCAAAGGAACCTGAGAAGATAGAGTTTGAGCTAAAGGAGGATGAATTAGACTCTAGAACAGAAGAAGACTCAAAAGAGGAAGAGCCACAAACTCCAGTTGTGAGAAGATCAGCTCGGGAAAGAAGACAACCAGAAAGGTATAGTCCATATGATTTCTGTTCAAATTTTGCTTTAACTATAACTGATGATGATCCTAGAACTGTCAGGGAAGCAGTAGATTCAGAGGATGGAAAACTCTGGAAGGAGGCCATGGTTGATGAAATGGCATCCTTGCACAAAAATGAGGCATGGGATCTGGTGGAGTTGCTGGCTGGAAGGAAGCCCATTGGGAGCAAATGGGTGTTTAAAAAGAAGATGAATGTAGAAGGAAAGGTGGAGAAATACAAAGCTCGGTTGGTAGAAAAAAGTTATTCCCAGGTGTAGGGAATTGATTTTGGTGATATTTTTTCTCCTGTTGCCAAAGTTACTTCTATTAGATTAATTTTATCTATTTCTGCTGCATTTGATTTTGAGATAGAACACATGGATGTGAAGAAAAAATTTCTTCATGGGGATCTAGAAGAGGAGATCTACATGAAGCAACCTGAAGGCTTTATGGTGAAGGGTAAGAAAGAACTGGTATGCAGGTTGAAGAAGCCTCTGTATGGGTTAAAACAGTCACCAAGGTTGTGGTATCAAAAATTTGATACCTATATACGGGGACTTGGCTTCACCAGAAGCAAGGAGGATCACTGTGTTTATTTTAAATTAATTGGTGACCATGTTATTTATTTGGTATTTTATGTGGATGATATGTTATTGATTGGAAATGACAAAGACATTATCCAAGATTTTAAGACCCAACTGTTCTCCAAATTCGACATGAAGGATCTTTGTGCTGCAAACTATATTTTGGGCATGGAAATTAAGAGAGATCGGGCAAAGAGGAAGCTCTGGTTAAACCAAAGGAAGTATGTTGAGACTATATTGCAGAGGTTCAATATGAAAGATAGTAAATCGGTGAATGTTCCTATTCCTGTAGGTGTAAAGATGTCTGCTGAATAGTGTCCCAAGACACAAGAAGAAGAGGAGGATATGTCCCTTATTCCATATGCAAGTGCAGTGGGTAGCCTGATGTATGCAATGGTCTGTACTAGACCAGACATTGCACATGCAGTGGGAGTATTGAGAAAGTTCATGTCAAACCTAGGTAAGGAGCATTGGACAGCAGTGAAGCGGGTTTTCCGATATCTACGTGGCACTAGTGATTATGGCTTGTGCTACCAGGGAAGACCAGGATTGGAAAGAATGTTGGACATTCATGGTTTTGTTGATGTAGACTAGGCTGGAGATCTGGACCAAAGAAGATCTACAAGTGGGTATGTGTTTAGCCTATTTGGAGGCGCATTCAGTTGGATGAGTAAAAGATAGTCTGTAGTGGCTCTTTCAACTACAAAGGCAGAATACATAGGAGCCACTCATGCAAGCAAGGAAGCAGTTTGGTTGCTGAGATTGTGTTCAAGTATGGGGTTGGTATAGCAAGCTATAAGGATAGATTGTGATAGCCAAAGTGTAATTTTCTTGGCTAAGAACCCTGCTTATCATTCAAAAACAAAGCACATTGATGTTCAATATCACTTTGTTAGAGATATGGTTGAGGCTAAAAGGGTGTTGCTGGTAAAGGTGGACACTTTGAAGAATGTTGCAGATGCATTGACGAAATTTGTGAGCACTCAAAATTTCTCTTGGTGTAGAGAAAAAATGGGTGTTGAAGAATTGGACCAATGACTAAGCTCTCCTGTGGCCCCCCGCGGAAATAAAACAACAAGTGGGAGAATGTTGGGTATGTGTTATATTCTTTCCACGACTAAGCGGTCCGGTGGGAAAATTTTTGGTCCTTAATTTCCAGTGGGTGGTCCACGCCCATGGTTTTGTGTATGGTTTTGCACGTGGTTTTGGGGTATGATGGTTTTCGGCCCCTGTTATTTTTGTAGATCCAGTCAAGGGAACTACGGTTATGTTCTAATCCAGGGTTAATGGATTGGGGTTTTGTATGCTTTGGCATGTATATATATGTGTTGTAACACTAAAAGGAATATAATGAAAAATCAAGCTGGTCATCTTGATTTGGGATCCAGGGGAAAATCTCCGTGTTTATCTGTTTTATGTTTTATGCTCTCGCTATTGTTTATTTTCTGTTATAAGATTCGTGTGTAGACAATTTCTGTTCAGGGTTAAAACCTACATTTGGTGGCCTATGCAGGTCAAAAAGCTGCTCAATGTGTTGCATACATGTTGGCTTGAGGGGTCCTGACCCAGGTTCGAAGTTAAGGTTTTCTAACAAACCCCTATACTACTAGCCCTTTCGGCAATGACCTACTTTCGCAGGCCAAGGTCTCACACGAAGTAGTATGGGTGAGTGCTGGAACCAGGTTTCTGCACCCTGGGAGAGAGTAGGTAATTAAGGCAGATCTCATCTAGTTCTATCAGATTTGCACAGGAACGAGCCTATTACCGAGCCTTTACAGTATAATCAACATGTAAACATAAACAAAGCCACTATTATGAAACAGATATTATCAACACATTCACATCCACATACACATCAACAATTAACACCATAGAACCTCACAATAGAAGCTAATTCATATATCACAGATACAATCACAACTTATTCAAATAACACAGAGATAATCTAGTAATAAACACAACCATTTCAGATAGCATCAATATACTTCAATAGATTCTGCATTCATTAATATCCAAAACCAAGTTACAAACCCAAATCACAGCTCACACACACAACTAGCAAGGTCTGCACACAGCAGGACTGAGGATCTCCGTGCACATAGCTAGCAGGAATCCTTACCCAAAACTACCCAAAAAAGATCTCAATAGTTCATTCGTAGCATTAATCTTTCTTACTTAATTTCTTCCCGTTAGACTCAAACTACCCATCTATTTATATCATCCTAGCTAGCGCTATCTTGTGGTCTAGAATATAGGTCTACTCTTTGACCAATTACAACACATTGGGGGATTTGACCCACCCCAAAGCCCCTACGCAAGGCTAAATACTACAAAAATATATCCAAAACGCAGCTTTGGAACATATCAAAATGCAGCTAGGGGACCCTGTTCCAACAGGCCCCCAACACAATCTTGTGACTCATCTCGAGTTACAGTGGCCGTGGTGTTTGCATCTTTGTCTAGAGCTGCTTGATGGCATCGACTAGAGGGGGAAGCACTCCTTCGCTCTGTGTGGTAGCGTTCTGTGCAATGTCCACCAACTTATGCAAAGTTGGGCCTTCAGTGGCAGTAGTGACACTTTCCAAGGTTTGATTCAGCTGTTTGACTGCAACATCCACATCCTAAGATATCTTGAGGGCTTCATCGGCCCTCGGCTTGAGGTGGTCACTCTGTAATATTCCCAATTAGTCATGAGCTAATTGGAATATTCAATTTTTTTTTTTAAAGAATAAGAGGGCAAAGGAGGTCCATAATTCTCCTTAATAATGAATAAATCAATGCCAAATGTGAAAGAGACAAATCTTGGCAGCTTAATTAAATCACCCTACGTGTGAAAGGGGATGGATCACTTTGATTGGGTTAACCTTGACCAAATCAACAACACTGTCATGGAGGAGTGGCCATCAATGAGGGACAACGCAGTTTTAGATGGAGATGCTTTGTGTGAATGTAGTGATATTTTTGGATGGGGCTTATGGTTTGCAAGATCATATTCTATTTAAGGAAGAGAATGGCAGCCATAAGGAGGTTGTTGATGTATATTATATTTTTCTGAATATATGGTCTGTTTAGACATATATCTTTCTCTTGCTGTTTAGCTGAGATAGAGTGCTGTTTAGCATAGGGTGTTCCTGAACGGGAATCCCACCTCTTCCATTGAGGATCTCTTAGAGGAGTCTTGCATTACATTTTCCACTATCTGGCTTAAGGTCAAGCTTCTTCTTTCAACTACAGTGTAGATCCTATTGAGGGTTTGGTTGTTTTTGTAGGTTGCAGCAAGTGGTGATTAGATATTTAGATCTAGGCCATCTCATTGCTTATTTTCAGCAGAGGAGGCTTTATTTCCATTGGGAGGATAATATTGAAGGCCATTGAGCTTATTTTCAGATCTTGGCATCAAGCCAACCATATTTTGATCCCTACAACACAGTTTACTTCCAGATCTGCGTTATTTCTGTAGGAGGAGTTGCAGGGTGGTTTGGCACACCATTTGGAGAGCTGATTTTCAAGTGATGGGGATTTGCCTTTCACTTTGAGGATTTATTGGAGGAGGCTATTTTATTGATCATATCACATCAGCCACACTCTCCAGATCTGTAATTTTCAGTAGATCTGCAGTCTTAGATCTCAAATCTACAACTTTTACTTGGTGTTTTGTTGAAAACACTTGAGGGGTTCTTTAAAGGAGCTTGTATAGTGCATGGATTTATATAGATCTATCTTTTGAGGCACATATCAGCTCTAGATCTGATGTATAATCATTTATTGTAGTAGAGCTAATAAAATAACACTGTAAGGGTCTTCTGGGTTTTCTACATGATTGCAACACCTCTTATTGAGGGATTTTGTTCATTGGAGGCTTGTATTTCCTATTATGCATCTTATGGCCCATTTATTATGTACATTTTGTTGCTATAATAACATATGAAAGGTCTCCATATTGGTCTCTTGATTTATAAATGATGATCTACAATATTGTTCCAACATTTTGCACTATATTCCTACTTTTCCCATTTGGGAATATTACAGTGGTATCAAAGCATAATCTTGGCACAACCTATGCATTTTGAAAGCCAATATGTCATCTGAAGAAGGAGGGCCTCTTACTGATAGAGAAAAGAGTTATCAAAGGAGAATCCATAGAAGATTTGATTATACAGATGACAAAGAAGTCAAGGGTAAAACCCCTATATCTGGAGGTGAATATGAAGAGAAGGAGTTCCCTAAGATCCATCTTAGAGCCATGCAAGACATTGCTAGAGAGATCAAGGAGATGAGAATGAAAATATTCAAGGAATCCCCTTAAGGATTTCATCATGGAGAAGGCTCTGGCATGTCTAATCACTAGAACGATCAACTAATGCATCAACCACAAGTTTCCCAACGCTCTACCATGCCTACATTTTTGGGTATGGGAAATTAAGGGTTTCAAGAGAAAGAATCCCTTGAAGACTATTTTATGGAGTATGAATCTCAAACTCAGAGATTCAAGGACCACTTGATTTTTCAGGAGTTTTGTCAAATAAAGGACAATATAAAACCAAGGCATCATCATAGAAGTGGTGGATTCATTCAGAATCATGATCGACATCACAATATGGGTAAATTATTTTTACCCAATTTTGATGGGTCATCCAAGTGTATTTCCAAATCTTGGGTAGAAAAACTTGACATCTACTTTCAGTTGAACAAGGTTCCAAAGATGGAGGCCATTAAGATTGCAGTGTTGCACCTTGAGGGTGAAGCACATGACTGGTGGTTCCTTGGCTTGTCTACATTGGGTCATGCTAATGTGACTGCTTATTCAGAGTTCACTAGAAGGTTGGTGGAAAGATTTGATAGAAGAGATCCTGAAGCACCATTCATGAGCCTTGCAAAGTTAAAACAATCAGGTAATGCACAAACTTACATCTCTGAATTTTTAAGACTTTCTGTTATTGTTCCTGATTAGTCTGCAACAAGAAGGGTGTACATGTTCATTGATGGGTTAGATGAATCTCTTCATGGGCTGGTTAAGTCTACCAAGCCCACTACCCTACATGATGCCATTGAAAGGGCTAGAGACCTTCAAGATGCCTTGCCAAAAGCAAAGACAACATTTCAGCATAAACCCTCTTTTCCGTGAAAGGGAAAAGAAGAAAAGGCTACTCCTTCAAAGGAGAGTCAACATAAAAAACCTCTTGATGATAATGTCCAGAGAGATCTAAGAAAAATGAGTCTTTGCTTCACTTTCCAAGAAGCTTGGGCACCCAGACATAGATGTGCAGCTGGAAAAGCACATTACATAGAGGTCTTCTCAAATGATGAGGACGAAGAAGAAGAAGAAGAAAAAGGGAGGGGTGACAATGCTGGAGTAGCAGGAGATGATCCACCACCACCTGGAGGTGAGGATGGAGCAATTGCTCCAATTAGAGGCACTCTTGCATCACTAAGAGTGATACCCAATTGTCATGAAACTTCCACACAAGAAACAAAGATGAATTTGTGCAGTGGAAGCAGGGATACGACGATCCCATCTATTATACACATGAGGATGATCCATGAGACATCATTATCTTGTGGTAAACCACTTGGGAGACCACCTGATTCAGATTTAGTGAAAGATGTCTCACATCCTAATGCTCCATTTATATATCCAGGAAGGATGGGAGTATTAGAAGACCAAAATAAAACACTAAGAGTTCTGGGTGAGCTCAAGGAGGAGGGAGATATCCTTCCACTATCACCATTTTCCACTCTCTCATCTCATATTGCGCTGAGAGGAAATTCTGAAAGATTGGAAGATGACACCATCAAGGGGAAAGAAGACCATTCCTTGGCTATGGAGACTCAGAAGATGATATAAATTAGAGAGAAATATTCCATACATGGTAGAATATGGTGGCCACAGATGCATGCTTTGATTGAACCAAGGAAGTATTGGATAGATGACAACCTCCCATGGGAGACTAAACCAAAAGCCTCAATCTTTCTTTGAGCATGTGCATATACAAGGAGGGCAGCAAGGAGGGAATGGAAACCTTCCATCCTATACCTTTGGCATGGGAGATGTCAAGGAGGAGAGCAGCCATAGGACATGCATTCCTTTTGAGAGATCATCAACACTGTCACTATGGGAGATTGATCCATATTGGAAATCCCAACTATTGGTGGATTATTCCAAGGACCTTCACACATGCATGATACTTGGTGACCAGCTACATGAAGAGGGCTATTCAGTCCAAGAAGGAGTCATCTATTATCATGGTAGGATCTTCTTATCTAGAGCCTCCAGGCACAAGGAGAAGTTGCTACAAAAGGCCTATGAAGAGTTCTTTTTCAGCCACACATATTCCATGAGATTTTACCACATTATCATGAGAAGCCACACTTGGAAGGGCTTTGAAGAGGAACTATATCAACATTTTCAAAGATGCATGAACCATGCGGAGTTGGGAGAGCAACATAACTCTATGAAGGAGTTAATTCAACCACCTCCTTCCTCTTTTGGAATGAGAGGAGATGTATCAATGCACCACTCCATTTGTATGAGGATAAATTTTGGTGAAAGATATGCTTGTGTACCTACTGTTTTATTTGATGAAAATATGCATTTTTTTACTATTTATGCAGGCCATAGCTCCAAGGAGGAGCACTATAACATATAAACTTCATGGCCAGCTTTGGGCCACAAAAATTTCTGAACATGGCCACTCCCTTGGAGATCAAAGGGAGATTTTGTATCACTGTGGGTGCATTCCAAAAGCACCAAACATATCTCACACTTTCAGCCATGGTGAGATGAATTGGGGAGCAAGTAAGTGGTGGTGAAACCACTTAACACATCATGATCTAATGCACTCAGGAGATTTACTGCGCTGGTTCCACATGTGGGACTATGACCCACCTCCATATGCACAAATTTTTGTTTGTATATATTTAATTTTGATCACATACATTGATGATGTACTTGTAATTTTTATGGGAATGTATGGAGGGAGGATGGTGTTAGGGTCCTATAAATATAGGATTCATAATTTTGAATTGAATTTGATAGTCTTGTAAATATGTACATACCTTTCTTTCTGCAAGTTGTTTTCCCATATTTTGAAAAAATGAAAAATAATAAATGTTGGAACACCTAATCCTCTATGGGTAGGTGTGGAATGCGAAAAGTCACAATGGAGTCCAAGTGACCTTGGAATATGAAACCAAGAGTCACACCATTGTACTATAAATGTACATCTTTGTATAATGGAAAATATGAGCTACATGTTTATCCTTCATTGTGTTGAGTTTCTTGTTGTGTGTGTGTGTTCATCCTTCTCTACACCATGTGTGTGTTTAACATGGTATCAGAGCTGAGAAGTCCATAACCAGCTCAACCTTGATTGAGTGAGCCATTTGTGTTTATGCCCGTGCATATCTGCAAAAATTCTTGGCATTTTTGCAGCACTCAAATATTTCTGCAGCATTCAAGAATTTATTTTGAGAAGAGCAGCGTTTAGAAATTGGCAGCATTGGTTTTGAAGAGAAGCAACATTGTGCATCTGAAGGTTTTCTCACTGCTCATTCTTCCTGCAATTTCTGCATTTTAAATTCTGCACCATTTTAAAGAGCTACTGGAATACTAGTTAAAGTGGGTTTCTGAAAAAAATTCTGAGTTTTTACTGGCAAAATTCTGCCACATTTCCTGAGAAATATTTCTGAGTTTACTGCTAAAATCTCCTAAAAATTCTGCAAATTTATGGTGGAACAATCGCTGCAAGTTGTTCTAATATTTGTCCAATTCTGTTGTGTATTTAGAAGAAAAATCCACTGCTGTTTTAAAGTCTTCTACTCTACTCTGCTGTTATTTAAAAAAAGAAAAAGAAAAAAAAAGAAAAAAAGAAGAAATATAAAAAAAAAAATTAAATTTCAGGCCTTTCGACCTCCATTCCCCTACGCACCAGCAAACCCCCTTACTCCCATACCACACGGATTTCAACCCTACCTCACAGCCGCTCTGCACTCACCTTAACCCACCCCCTCAACTCAAAACTCTGCATGCCCTTCGGCCCTTCTTCCCCTACGACTCTCACGCCCTCCCCTCACGCGGCCTGCTCCTACCCTCTACCTCTCACCATGAGGGCTTCATCATTCAGCTCCCTCCCTGCTTACACCGCACACTCCCCCACAACACTCACTGCGTCCCTACCCTTACCCCCTCTCCATACACTTGGCCCACCCCTCTACGCGTTACGCTCTCCCTACCGATTGCGTGAGCCCTCCCCTCCCACTCTACCTCATCCCCTCCTCTCCCTACGCTACCCGCAACCCCTATTCTACCCTACGTCCCCCTCTCCTCCCACTCTATCGAGCTCCAACTCTCTCCCTCTCTGCGCATACACATGTCCTCACGCCTCATCTCCTACCCACTACTTGCTCCCCCTCGCTCCTGTTTAACCCTCAATACACTCCCCCTCTTATCACTCCTTCCACACCACTCAACCCTACTCTCACCTCCCCATTCCACTACAGCCTTCAAAAAATTTCAATTCCCTCTTACAAATTCGGCCTTCCCATTCTAAAAATTGATTTTTTATAATTTAAATATTCTCATTCTCTCCCCATTTTAAATTAATCCCCTCTCTTTTAATTAATCCCCTTTCTTTTAAATTCCCCTCATTTTTAACTAATTCCCATGTTTAATTAATTTTTAATTAATTAAAAAAAAAAAAACAGCAGAGAGAGGAAGAGAGGAAGAGTAGAGAGAGAATATGAACAACAGAAATGAAGGAAATGACATATGAAGAAGATGGACTGTACACATAGAGAAAATTGCAGTTTTACATTTTATGATTTGTGGCGTATATAAGAGGGTGATTTTCTAAAGAATTTTACATGAGAAGACAAGCTTGCCATCATTTTTAAAACAACTATTTGAAGAAGAGAATTCAACTACCTCAAAGGCTTCTTGCACATTGTTTTTGCTGCACTTTTTTGTAGAAAATATTGTATTGAACTAACATTGTATTGCTTCTTCTTCATAGTTGCAATCAATATTTGAGTTGTTGGAAAAATTGTTGATTGTCCTCCATCATGTGAGGAGAAGATTTTGTACTTTCAGAATTCCATAGTTGGAAGTTCTCTTGAGTCATTTGTATCTCTTGAATCACATTGTACACGGGTGCATTCTCGGTTGAAGCCGACACCCTTTCATTTTTTAGCCTAAGTTGTTGAAATGGCTAAAATAAATGAGGCATTAGAGTTGTTGAATAACCTCATTCATTCCAATGTTGATGATATGATAAAAATGAGCAAGAATGCTCTTTGTAATATTCAAATTTGTTTGCAAGATGCACAAGAAAATATTGAGTTTTTTCAGTTGGAAACTCAACTTCAGCAAGATGAACTTTAGCAAAAGAGTCACCATTCTGAACCTGTTTCTGTTTAGAATATTGAGAAGGACTCCCATCAATAGCAAGAAGATAAAGTTGCAGTTGATCCACATTCAGTTCCTTGTACTAGAGAAGATTTACATGTAGATGCAGCAGTTCAACCTGCACTTCTCAAGCCCATCATCAGACCTTGGAAAGAGCTTGTCCACAACAAGCACCGAACTGGTCTTGGATATGACAAGGATGTGTCCTTTCATATTCCAGACTACACCAAGCCCATTCAATTTTTATGTGCTGGATTCATGTATGACAGTTCACTTGCAGATGTTCCAGATCCTGTTCCGCTTCCACAACAATAGATTATAAAATTCCAACACTGTGATCGAGTTGGCCATATGAAAGATCACTGTTTTGATCTTTATCCATGCAAGCACTATGGTTGGCACACTCATTCTTCACATAGATGCTTCAGACACAAGCCTCCTGCAAGAACAAAGATTCATCTTGGATGGATCACTTCTTGGAAATGGGCATCAGCAGCTAATAATATGTTTAAGACACATGTCAGAACTTGTTCTCAGATATTGAGCAAAATTGCAGTTGAGTTTTCGCCATCATCTCACCTTGTCCCTGACAGGGGGGAAAATGGTGTACATGTACAAGCTTCGACGACAGATCAAGCGAGCCTAAGCCACAATCTCTCATTCCATGTTCAGAGTTGTAGCCAGAGACATAGCAGTTCAAGCAAGCCTGAGCCACAATTCGTCATTCCAGATTCAGAGATGTAGCCAGAGACACGGATACCCATGAGCATGCCTTCGGTTGGTGGACAACCTTAAACCATCATCTTTGGTTGGTGGATAACCTAAAACCATCATAGGTAGTAGACCTCCCTTCTTTTAGGTTGAAGGTCTCCCTTTCATATATGAGGAACACTTCCTCTAGCAAAAGCCTTCAACTTCTTGCCAGCTTTGGTTGAGTTCCAGGAAATGCTTCAAGCATTCCAGAGTTGTTGGTAATCCTAAAACCATCACAGGTAGTAGACCTCCCTTCTTTTAGGTTGAAGGTCTCCTTTTTTTATGAGGGACAATTCCTCTAGCAGAAGCTTTTAGCTTCTTGCCAGTTTTGGAAGAGTTTCGGGAACTGCAACAAGTTTTGCGTTCCAGTGTTGGTGGTCATCCTTAAACCACCTCTTTTTTTCAACATTTCAGAGAGTTGATTCAGCCCAAGTGCTGCCATGCATACTTTGCAGATTTGTATTACAACTCTCTTCTTGGACTCACACATACCCCTTCGGATTAAGGGGGGATGTTGGAACACCTAATCCTCTATGGGTAGGTGTGGAATGCGAAAAGTCACAATGGAGTCCAAGTGACCTTGGAATATGAAACCAAGAGTCACACCATTGCACTATAAATCTACATCTTTGTATAATGGAAAATATGAGCTACACGTTTATCTTTCATTGTGTTGAGTTTCTTGTTGTGTGTGTGTGTTCATCCTTCTCTACACCATGTGTGTGTTTAACATGGTGTTTAATAATAAAAAATCAAAAAGAGGGTAAAAAGTCCTAAAAGAAAAATCAAAGGACTTAGAAAAATGTAGACCCCAAAAGGAAAAAAGAGATAAAAATAAGACCTGAAAGTGAGTAAATCCAAATTCCACTACTTTTACTTTTACTGCAAGAATAATGATTATGTGCAGAGTGTCAATAAATGCCATAATCTATGATCAGTTAAACAACTTAATCTTAACTCTTCATGCTTTCAATTTCATGTTTTAGATAGTGAATAAAGATTTGTCAAAAATTTTAAACTTGACAAATCAGTAGATAGGTAGAGAATAATGAGGAGCTCAACAGTTTAATATGAGCCCTCAGATGAAATAAGGTAGATCTATATAGTTTATGCTTTAAAAGAATAAATCTTTCAAGGTTGAAAGTCTAAATGCACCTGCCAAATGAAGAAAAAATGTTAGAAATACAAGATTGGGTAGCTAGAAAGTAGTGGAGCAATCATGTAAATAATACATCATTAGGAAAAATCACTAATTTCCCCTCCCCCATGAGTGTTCAGTATTCTAAGCTATCAATCAAACAGGCTCAGAGCATTTCTCTGACTTTTGTTGGGACCAGACCCAAGGCTCTATGACTGGTTAGTTGAAAATACTGAGTTCTTATGTTAAATCCTCATTTACCATCATTTACCCTTCATTCATGTATTAAAGCCCCTTTTTCCTAAGTAAGCACACATTCTTGCTTGGTAAAATTTGAATCCTAGAATGATTAGCTTCATTTCTTCATAAAGCATTCATAAAAACCCACAAAGTTACATTTATTCTAAGTATTAGTGAAATAAATTATAAAAATGAGAAATGATTGATTATTATGTTGTACTTGGAGATAATGTGTATTTTGTTTTGCATTTCAATCCCCTCTCATATTAACTTTTAACATATTCTATTAAATCCCTAAAAAATACCCTATCCTACTTATTAATTCCCTATATTTAAATATCCCCAAAAAACCCACTATTATAAAGTTTAAGACCAAAGTTTATTACCCATGTGCTAAATTAAAAACACCAATTAAAATCCCTTTGGTATAAACTATCATTAAATACATATCCTGACCCTATAGTATTTAAATGCATATCTAAATTTTAAATCACTATATAATAATACTATCGCGCCCATATTTGCATTTGTTAGAACATTTCATTTTGAAGAATGTTTAAATACATGTTATACTGCCCCCCCGCATACTTTATAACCCAAGTCTTTTGAAATAAACCAATGTTTTCATAAAGACTAAACCCTTGCCGCCTATAAACCCTGCATCATATTCATTATAAACATTATATATAAAGTTTAAACCTTATATAAATGTTTTACCCCTCCGACCATTTTAATAAAGGCTAAAGGCTTTAAAATTTATTAAACATAATTGATAGAGCTTTAAATTCCTTTCCGCCTATATGGAAGCACCAGTCCCACAGCTCTCCATTCAGCGCAACTCCCAGATCAATCCTGACCCTTCACGTTCATCCCTCAGATCCAACGGCTGATACGCGATATCGCATAGAAAACATGCCCAACCTGTTGAACTCCAAATGCACGCAAAAAGGGTGGTTTCACTAGAACTCCTCCCCTCCACGTGGCCTCCATTGATTTGATCGCTTGTGTTTTGAATAAAACAACTTACCACTTAAACCTTGTGCGATAACCACTGTTTGGTTTTGCATTTAAAATCCAAAACCGCCCTTCCCGCTGATGTGACAATTATTCAATGCTGAAGTAATACAACCCAAATGTATATAAAACCTTTGAAAATACATTTCGTTCCTTATCTTCTGCGCATTAACCTTAACCCTGCACGAGCCTCCCTGACTGTAAAAACACTATTTGTCCGCCATTTCTGCGCCCGAAAAGCCTCCCTACAACCTTTGAAGACTGTTGAGGAGCTGTACATTGCTCCAAATAATTCATAGAAGTTTCCAACTTGTTCTAAAAACCTCTAAACTTCTTTCATAAGCCTATTTGGAAGGAAAAGCCCAAAAAAGAGACTATAATTTGGCTGTTTTTTCCATTAAGCCTCTGTTACCCATTTCAAAAGAATTTTTAGCCCAAATTATTCATTGAAAAAGGCTCAAGAAACCCCTATTTCTTGTTCTCTAATTTAGTGAAGGTTTATAAATAATTTGAAGATTGAAATTGAAAGAAAAAATTCCAAGGAAAGAACCATATTCTACTGATTTTCATCCAAGAACCTCTCTTAAAGTAAAAAATACTTATGTAAACCATTTAATCTTGCAGAAGTATCCCAAAAATGCCTAAAAAACAGAGTTAAACCTCCACAGATGGATCTCATTCCACAGGTCTTTCAAAATCCTTCAATCACCTCCTTGTAGACCTCTGTTTCATTAACAAATTGTTTGATTTTTGCAGGTTATTATTAGAATATGAAATTGGGCCAATAGTTTCAATACTAGTTGATAAAATTGATTGCTCCAAATTCTCAGATTTTAATTCAAAAGCTTCATTCAACAAACAGTTTCTATACAAAGAAAGAATAAAATCAAGTCAGAGAGAGGTCAAAATGATGAAATTTTCACAGTGAGTGGTAAAAGTGAAATGAGAATTCACAGGGACAGTGAAAACATAACGGTTAAAGAGTGAAAGTTAAACAAAGTTACGGAGCAATCAAGGTAGAATAGTAAAAGTAAAAATAGAGGCAGTAATGGTTAAATATAGATGAAAATACTTTCACCAACAACGAAATTTATCCAAAGTGAAAGTAAAAACAGTTAAAATAACAAAATGGTTAAAAGATGAAAACAGAGCAAGAAGGAACATTTTTGCAGAAATTTCCTGTTTAAGTCATTGTTTTGCAGAAACTATTGTGACAAATACAAGATGAATTTTGCAAAAATGAAGGAGGTTTATGTTACTAATATTTCTAGTTACAAAAACCTCTCTCACTTTTCTAACAGCCATTATTGGTTGGGAGATATTAAACAATATTGGAAAGCACTTTTTGCAGAAAATTCCTGTTAAGTCATCATTTTGCAGAGAAAATTGTGGCAAACAAGAAATACATCTTATAAAAATGAAGGAGGTTTTTGTTCCTAATAGACTTATCTACAAAAACCTATCTCACGTTGTGCACAGGTATTACATAATGAGAGATATGTGTGCATATTTACAACCTATTTTTTAGACTCTGTAAAACTCTGTTTTACACATAGTTTTGTAGAGCCTATTGTGAACAACTGGAGCATAATTCTAGGGAACTGAGAGAGGTTGATATCAATAACATATTTATATACAATAACCTCTTTCAAGTTTTACATATCTATTTCGGATTGAGAAATACAAAGGTATCATTGGATCCCAATTTTGAAGAATTTCTGGAGCAGAATGCACAAAGAAAGGAAACAATTAGTGACTTGGGTGCCTCATCATCCACTAAGAGTTGAGATCAAATTAAAATTATCTTCTTTGTCATCACCTATCCATAAAAAATACTGCCAAATAGATGCATTAGTTTTGAGTTTCCTTTACTTAAGTTCTATTTATGTAAAACAGTTGGAGATATTTGTAAAACAATCTTGATATTTTTTCAAGATATTCTAGTTTAGAATTTGTATAAATACTTCACTCTTTGAAGTATTTTGTGTGGAATAAAATTTATGGAATTACTATAGACATTTTTTTGGACATTGGAGGCTCTTGTGTGTTTAAATTCAAAGTAGCAGACTGAACAAACTGATTGGCATCATAATTCAGGATCCCTGTGATAAGCTGATGAGTGAAGTACTTCCTACTTGTCACTGTTTCCTTTTCTAAGTTTCATGCATTCATTTTATGTTTGTTCTGTCTGAATGTGTAACTAGGAGTATTACTACAGGATTAGTCAAGTGCTCCCTGTCTTTAACTAGTTTCCATTTTAATGTTTTCTTCTGATTTCCAGTGCAAGGAACCCTTAATTGCTCCTTCTCCCGTTTGACCTCTGCCTTCTACTTCCATTTTTAGGATTAAATGATCCTTAAGTGCCCTTTATCCCAATCATACCACCTCACAAAAAACCACTTTCCCAAATCTCTGAGGATTATCTATTGTAATGTTCTAAAATGGAAATCAACAGCTTTTTCCTCGCTGAAGAACTCCTTTGTCAGAAATATGAACAAGGTTATGTCAGGGATTGATTGAGAGGGCTTTTACCAGCTATGTCACCTCTAAAGAGAGGATGATAACTGGAGGCTATCTTGCCTTTTCTCAGAATCTTCCTATAGCTATGTAAATACTTCTTCCTCAGAAGAGCTTGCTCAATGGGATGAGCTACAACAATATGCAAAAAAATACATGAAGAGTAAACCTGCTTCAATCCCAGAAAATGATAGAAGAACTCATAGCCATTGTATTAGCTCATAGAAGAAAAATAAGTGTACAATATTTTGAGGGAAAGAGCACTCAAGAGAGGGAATGATCATCCTCAAATAACAAGTACATGAAAGCATGAAATATATTGTTGCATAGACTGCCCTAGCTATGACTGCGTAGTCTTATGGAGACATTGTTGCATAAAAGTATGAAATAGGATAATATTGCAATATAGCTCAAGAAATGAGGAGGAGTGTGTTGTCAACCCCTAAAAATAATGATACAACAATAATACAACAATCTTTAAGAGGATTGGCTACACTATATGCCCAGAATAGGAAAATACCAAAATGCCGGAGTTGCTGGGTAGCTGCAGCAACTCATAACCAAAATAAAAGGAGATGGTAGAATCTACTCTACAATCTGAATCAATCTCCTCCAAAGGATTTCCGGAGTGCAAGGCTGATCCCGACACTGGAAATCTCTCCCTCGAATGTGATGGTGCAAACCCCCACTGCAGACTAACTCTGGAATAACGTAGTCTATGGAAGGGACTGCACTGATGAAGATGGGAGAAAGCTTGGCCTACTGCAAAAATATCAAAATGAGATCAATAACACTCCTCAATGATATCTCCACTAAATGGAGACTCCTTTCTCTGCAAATCAAGTCTCGGAGTGATGTGGTGGAAGCCTCCACTGCAACCCCAGCAACACAATGTCTTCTTGCTGCAAGAATAACACTGGGATGGAAGAGAATGCTTTGGCCTTGAGCCAAGATGTGGAGAAAGCTGAAGATCAATTCCTCAAGAGGCCTCTCATGAGGAGGAAGGAATCCTAAACAGAAATTCCTCTAGAAACTCTACTGAACAACAGGAGTATGCTCCTTGTCTCTCAAGACAACGAAATAACTAATCTATTCATCAGCAAAAATGGTTGTCTTTCCCTCCTTTTATACAATTGTGAGCTCCCTCTCCATGGGCCCCACTTCATTAGGGTTTTCCTTCTCAAGGAATATTCCCTCCTTCTCTATTGCGTTGTACCACAATGTGCTTTCCACCTCATAGCCTGCACAGTTTGACTTTGGTCAACTTCACATAGTCACCTTGAAAAATAGCCCCCTTTCACACATGGAGGTGTGAAATAAAATACCAAAGTGATCCCTTTTCAAAATATGAGGGATTTTATTGTGCTTTTCATTATTCATGGGTCTCCTTACCCATTTATTCTCCACCTATGTGTAACTAGCAAAAATTAATGTTCCAATTTTCTGCATGAAAATTTTGGAACATTATAGTCCTCCCCTCCCAAATGTTGCTTGTCCCCAAGAAACTGTAAGGATAGAACTGGAAGGCCTTCTCTCAAGGCATGGAGTCTATGCTGTGTTTGAGGAACATCTCCCTCATGTATATCCTCCATCCCCAAGCTATCAACCATGCAAAATGAGTCACCTTCCAACTAGGCAACTCCTGAAAATAATCCTCCACCTTGTGCTCATGTAGAATAGGTGAGCTGAAATTATATACATGGTAAGCTTCATGGCCTACCCCACGCTTTCCTCTTCTCCACTCATGATAAATGTGGAGTGCAAGCTAAACTCGGGCTGCAATAAGGTTTCCTTCAAGAGGCAAAATGAAGTCTAGATCCCCAAGGACCTCTCCAATGCTGCAAATCAAGTTGGCCCAAATCATCTCATATGTGATGAGTTGGAGTTCATCATCATATGGAATACAAACAGTCATATGGTTCACCTCATGGAAAAAAAATTGGCTGAACTTGGTGACCATATCATCTCCCATACCCCCGTTGGGGCATGAGCTACAAAAACAATGGAGGTTCCTCCTCCCAAAGGGCACATCCACCCAATGAGTTCCTCCCTCATCATGATACATATGGGGCTTCTACTGATATATGGCTGAAATATAATGGTCTTCAAGAGAGACCCAAGCCACCCCATAAAACATATGAACCAGGAAATGCCTCCTCCAAAAATTCAGACTCTCTAAATAGCTCCTCCCACTTGAAGGAAAGAGGTGAAGCTTGGAAATCATGGGCTGCCCATTGTTTCCCTTGAAACATAAAACATGTAAAATAGGGAGAATCATACTCCCAATGGGCATCTTCAATTCATGTCCCACTTTCTGTTGTAGCCGTTACAACACCACCCAAGATTTTGGGTATATTTAAAATTTTGGGTTCCCCCTCTGCTCGCTTAGGCGTTAAAGTCTTTCACTCGACTTGCAGACAGTGACATACCACCGACCTGTCCCAAACCCCTCATGAGCTTTCTCACAATCATGATCAGATGATGTTGCTGCAATCACGCCATATGTGGGAGGGATCATCCAACATACGCCCGAACACTCTTACCGCAGTCGCGCCATGTGTAATGAGATTGCCATGCATATATTTGAATGGAAACCTTTTGTGTATTGATGATTAAAGGCCCTCTCACCGTGGGTCATTAAGCATGTTGACTGAATACGTATTTTAAGCTCGTTAATCTCATATGTTTTATCTAGGGACACCATTATCAAAGAGTAATTGTGATCCTGTAATGTGCCACACAGGTCGACC
This sequence comes from Pinus albicaulis, assembly GCA_034641835.2. NCBI lineage: Eukaryota > Viridiplantae > Streptophyta > Pinopsida > Pinales > Pinaceae > Pinus > Pinus albicaulis. Next base: position 532,151,666 of record CM076575.1, on the reverse strand, counting down.
CCACGGTTGACAAACTCCTCAGTCGTGCCACGAAATCGAGGGGAATAAAATTGAGCTCAACGACGAGGCCAAAGTTGCGAGACATGGGCGGAGGAGAAGCAAGTGACCAATACTGTTAAAAGGAGGATGGTGTGATACATGTTGAGCAGAGAAGGAGCCTTTTATGTCATTGATGCAAAAGGTTTTCTTCACTAGTGCATACCAGGTACTTAGAAATGCCCCATTTGGAAATGTCCATACCAGATGCCATCTCGCATAAACCAGAAGCGTTTGCTATGATCTAAACTTACGTGAAGACCGGATGGAGTATTTTCTGAAGAAGTTTGAATATCCTGCACAATGTCAGCTCCATGTCGATGTCTGCACACAAAGGAATATATTTCACCACTTCGACAAGTCTAGCCTGAAGTATAGCCTAGCGAACAAAGTGGACTCAGAAGATTTCCCTAGAGAACTACGATCTCATTCAAGGCTTTTTCGTGCCGAGATGCAGTGCAAAAGCGCACATGCTGATGGTGGCAAGACAATTGCACAACTAAAAGGGTTTTTCTATTTTCCGCAGTTGAATGAAATGGTTCACAGGTTCAAAATGCGTCATGATAAGTATGTGAAGGGTCATCACTGTCAGTTTGGTGATTAAGTCTGGATTTTCTTATTTCAGTGCCTCATCATCCATCAAAGTACAGAGGTAGGTTTGTTGGTGAGATTTAGGCTTGATTGTTCAGGAAATTGGTGCATTAATAGTATTGGTACAATTTCGAATATCTAAACGCACCTTTGAGAAGAAATCTTTGTTAAACCCAAGCTACACGGTGGGTGCAAAATTTATGGTTTTATACAATTAAACCAAGGAAAAAATCATATGGTTTCAAAGCCATAAGAGATCGCAGAGCAAAACTATGTGAAGACATTATAAGTTGGCGCACGTTCGTTGGACCAAGGGTAGGTTGCATTGTTAAGACAAGGCGCAAACAATGTAGTTTCCAAACCATATAAAACAACGATCCAACTTTATGATTAAAACACAGATCAGAACTATATGAAAACTCATTACAATTGAGCTCAAATATTTCTATGGTGGAGCTTTGACCTATGGTAAAACATGTTGAGCGGATATATAATGGTCAAAGTTATGTTTAAAACATGGAGTGGGATGTTATGACAAACCCATAGTAACATGTTGTAATGAATATGGTGCATTACGAATGGGCGGAAAGGTTCGATGGCGGTGTTCGACTTATGGAAAATGTTTGGAGCAATATACATATATAGCGGTCAACTTTACGTTGGAAACATAGCGCAGAAATGCATGGACACATTGCATGGAACCAAACGTTCGATGGCAGGGTTCCAACTTACGGTAAATGTTTGGAATAGAAATATGTACGCAGCAGTAAAAAGTTGTGTTCAAACGTTTGGAGTGTATGTTTAATGGTCAAAAGGTATGTTTGAACATGGCAGCGAATGTTATAACAGCTATGGTTTGATATATGATAATCTACAACCATGTTTCAAGCGGTGCAAAAACAACATGTTTTTCAAACCATACAAGATTAAAGGAGCGAGATCATATAAACATTACAAATGAGCGCAAAGGTTTCGATGGCAAGTTGTCGACCTATGCTAAAAGGTTTGGAGCAGATATATATTTTATGGTCCAAAGTCATGTTTACATGTGGCAGCAGAATATTATAATACGTTGATTAGTCAAAACGCATGGATGAATTTTCAATGTATCTATCTCCAAGTCTTCATGGCAACCGTCGCGCGTATAAGGATATCATGCTGAAAAGGAATTCAAATGATTTATGTGTTACAACTGAAGTCATGGACCAAAAAGCCATCACCATAAAAGGCATGCTTCGTTTGATACTAAAAGAGCTATTTTCAAAGGAACAGAGAAAAGCCGACTTCTGTAGCCCCGACGACAATATTCAGGGAGAGAATCACTCTTCAAATCTGCTGCGCTGGTCCCATTTAGAAAGGTGTTATCATTACATATTTATTGGAAGCTTAATTTTCGATAGTGCCACTACTGAACACATCGAGCTGTCTTCACAGAGCTAAATTTTCGATAATTCCTAAGGCATTCTCTTTTACTCTGTCCAAGGGTACTGAAAAACCGGATCACATAGCCCACAATGCGTTTTCCATTGCAGGCTCATTCAGGAATTTTTGTGAAACAACCTCCGAGACAGTGAGGTCGCATGCAGCATCGACATGCATGCAAAGACCACGTGGCATAGGGCCCTGAACAATTTCGCTGTAGGCATACGTACATGTGTAGAGACTTTTCGACTCAGAGGAGCAGAAACCGCATACAATTAGCCTTGCACAATGACATATCTGTTTTCTTGGAGATGGGATCAAAGTGCACGACTAAAAAAGAGTATTCGAGACTGCATGCTCTGGTTGTAATGTGGGTTGAATTGCAGACGGATGAAGACCACCTGTAGTCGATCGAAAAGATAGACAAGACCACAGAGCAGCCAAGGGAAATAATCTTCCCGTTCGAAGTTATGTTGAGACGGATTATAATTCTCATACAGCTTATCGTTGTCAACGTGATCTTGGAAAGAGTGTGCAACATGGTTAGCACCCTGCGATTGAAGTTAACGTGATGACCAAGGAGCATCAAAAGCCGCGCGCCCCTGTATGGTCAGGAGGTCCATCCTCTGTGAGAATATTGCACTGGATTTCGCTGGAGTTTTGAGACCAGAACGAGAGACATCGTGCTACGTCTCAGCGCGATTTGAAAGTTTTTCTATCTTTTTCTCTCATTGCATGCTATCGGCATAGGTTGATGCTCAATATAGAAGCCATGATACACCTGAATCGAGGTTTGGAGAGTGAGCGCACTGCATAATGAAACATGGAGTTTGACCGGGACAGTTACTGTAGCTACGCAGTTTTCATCGATCACGTCCCCCTCCATTAACTCATCGCTAAACCAGATTGTAGGAGCCATAGCTCAACAAAGTGGAGAAAATGTCGCCTCTGGCCTTTTGTGACCAACTTCCAGGTCACAGAACACATGGAATTGGCGAAAGTGCAACCTGCATGAACGTGCGACTGTGCGACCGCAGGGAGGTCGCGGTCTTTCCCAAGTCGCTAGGTCGCAAATCGTGCTAAATGAATAAGGGGTGCAACCTGCATAAATTTGCGACTATGAGACCATCGAGGGGTCGCATTCCGACCCAAGTCGCGGGGTCGCAATAGTTGCTACTAGCCAGGAGATGCGACCTTACCGGAAGTGCGACTATGCGACCTCTCTGAGGTCGCAAGGTCGCAAATTGTGCATCCACTAGAGGCTGCGACCCATGAAATATATGCACAATCATTCATATATCGCTTACAGAACAGGACTACACAGGGGTCCAAGCTAATCGTTAAAATCCCTTGATGTTATTTGTCAATATGCTCCATATGCATCTGCGTTTTCTTTTACTGTATCTTTATTTTTTCTTCAACATGCATCAAAATATTTATGTGGGTGAGGCTAATGGCTAATCTAATGTGCTTACACGTAGGTAACATGAGGAGATTATGATGATGACCCAGAAAAGGAAGTTTACCACTTGTCTAGAAAATGCTGGTTCATGTGGCGGGAGCTAAGACTATCTCAACAGGAGAAATGTAGAAGGGATAAAACCCCAGGTCGCAGATTTCTTCAGGTCGCCAGGTTGCGGAGTCATGTTCCATGTCAAAGGCTCGACTACGTGACCCAGCGACCCAGTGACTGGGTCGCAGGTTGCTTATATTGCCTGAGGTCGCAAGTCGCTGATCTGCTCGAGATTGACCGAGGTCACAGGTCACAGATTGACCGAGGTCGCAAGTCGTAGATTTGCTTGAGGTCGCGAGTCGCAAATTCCCAAAGGTCGCAAGTCGCAGGGGTCGCCAGGTCGCTAAGTCACATCCCCTATCAAATGCCCGACGGTGCGACCTAGCGACCCAACGACTGGGTTGCAAGGTTGCAAAACCCAGTCAGGTTGCAGGTCGCAGAACAGACTGGGTCGCAAGGCAGCCCAATGGTCGGGAAGATGAAAAGTCAAGGAAGCCCAAAGGGAAGGTTTTGTATTATAAATACTCCTTCGGGAGCTTGTAAAAGGATCTTTTGTTTGGGACTCGAGCAGAGTATATTGTATTATTAGAGGATTATACATTTAAGCATTAATACAAGCATTTTGAAAAATCCCTTTGTGGATCTGGTGTTGTCTTATGTATGAGCACTGTTGAGTATTATGTTTTCAATTTCTGAACATATTTAGATCAAGGGAACTGTATCTTCAATTCACATCACAGTTGCATAACAGTTTGCTGAGTATGTTAATGGTGGTTGAGTTTATTTCACTTTCTTAATGAACGCTGATGGCTTTGTTTATTGGAATTTGTGTTACCATTTAAAACTTTTAGGAAGTGAAAGGTGTTCTTGCCATGAGGAATTGTTTCCTTTGTGGTCAGAACAATTTACAAGTGTGACCCTAATGAAGTGTTGTTAACAACACTTCCTTCAGTCTTCATGCTTTATTATTTCCTCTTGCTACTCAAAGTGTCGCATGTACATTTAATGCATCAATCATATGTCTTGTATCAGTTGATTAGGTTTGTATCCACTGTTTTATAGAGTTTAAGCGAGGCCCTAAGAAAAGGAGAAATCAGTGGTAGCCGGACCCACACCCCGGACGGGATCCCTAGTCCAAACGGTTCAAGGTCTAATTGGGACGTTTTTCCAGGGAGATCCCCTGCTGTTGGCCGGGACAGATTTTCCCGTCAACAGAATTGGCGCTAGAAGGAGGGCCATATGACAAGCTGAGCCCTGAGAGCCTACAGCTAATCTCATATCTGTAATGGCTCGTTCCCAAATCATTCTCCCGAGATGTTTGTCGGAGTTTTATGAGCCTCGATGTCTCATCCCCGTTGAACTTATGTATCACTTGTCCTAGTTAAAATTTGATGGTGAAAATGGGGTGTCCATAACCCGACACCTTTTAGATTTCTGTGACTTTGGTGAGTGCTACGAAATTGACGATGAAGGTTTAATTTGTTTGCTTTTCTTCCTCACTCTCGAAGGTCGCGCTAAGCAATGGTGCCGCACATTGCCGGAGGCTTCCATCCATTCGTTTGAACAACTCGCCAGTAAATTACAACGAGCTTTTCATGGGTATGATTTTCAAAGTGTATTGATAAAGCTAAATGACATCAGAATGGAACCTCAGGAACCTCATGATGAATTTTCTATCAGATTTGTTCATTATTGTTTTGAGTTCCCTGAAAAGGATGTCGATTGGGAGTTTTTAAGTGAACAATTCAGCTATGTGATTCTCGTTTCCCTTGAACAATTTCAGTTAGCAACCCAGCTTGAGCCTAGTGTTCCCTATGATGACCCGCAAGTCAACGACTGTTCTGACTTTGAGTATTTCACGCACCATGTCGAATCAGAGTTTGAAAACCACAGTGGCTCACTACCTCTCCCGGTTCATGAAACCTACCTCGAGCCCACTCGGTGTCTCCCTGGACACGAACCTAAATCTGATTTGCATACTGATGATGAATCGAATCCTACCTCGCGTAAAGTTGATTCCCTTACAAGGCCTTCTAGGTAATTTTTTTCTTTGAATGACACGGATGCGCGTGTTGAAAAGCCTTGTATAGTTAACGCCCCTGCAACTCAATCTATTCGTTCATTATTCCCCAATTTGTTTCTCAATCGCGCCACACCAGTAATTTCTTTGAGACATTCAAAATTTCCTTATATTGGTATTGGCAACAATCATAAGCACGCAGATGGTGTTTCACAATCACAGTTCAAAGTCGATGAATCTTTTAGATTTTATTTTTCTCACTCGGAATCTTTAGACAGCCATAGGAGCAATTTCTTGTCTGGGAAACCTCAAGATGTACCCTTTATTGACCCATCCCAGTTGGTAACTCTTGGGGAGCCTAATTTTCTAGGTACCCAACTTGATCAAATCAATGTTTACAACGATCCCTGCCTATCTGAAAACATATTCCATCATACCGCTGACGACTATCACTCGCATCTCTTTTCTGACCATATGGAGACACCAGAATTCGATGAATCGCTTTGGGAATATTCAAGTACCCATCAGAAAATCGAAGCGCTTCATCTTCTGCCAACCATTTCTGAAATGACGATCCCCAATTACCATGCTCCTCCCAGCATAACCATGTCGAATTCACCCCACCCTCGCAAATCTAGAGAATCGGATACATCGATTTATCAATCTGTCAGTGTGCCAACATTTGACCAAATTGATACAAAGCCCACTGGCATTTTTCAACTCACCACAATACATGACCACATCCATTCGCCTGATGATGTCACCAAACCATCGAAGTTTGGAAAGCCCCCGCTCGAAGGTCCGGGGTTTGATCCTCATACCCTTGACCAAACCCAGGAGCAACCTCGAACTAAGGTTTTCAAAACTAGGGTTTCTGCACTCGGATGCGCAAGCATCTATAATTCTTCTGGCACATGCTTATTGTTTCCATTCCATAAAACAGATGATCCTCACTAACATAATGAACATGCTGGTTCATTCGACCAACACTATACGGTGAATGTGCCTACAAATAGGCAATGGCTTACCCAGCGCCCATCAGATCTAGGATTGTGGATGAATGAATGTGTGTCATTTATAAATGTTGAGTTTCAAGAATATATTGCTGTGTATCAGGATGAGAGTGGAATTCAGCTTGCACAATCTATTCTGGCACGTTCTTTGGTAAGTTTCCGTGATCTTCTTATCGTTGCACATGCTCTGCAGGTAAGTTTTGTTGTTACTACACAATTTCGTATGCTGGCTCTGATTGCGAACATTGTTATTCCTGCAGGTCGAGAACTAATGCGATGGCTACACTAGAAAGCTGATTTTACATAACCCGGTCACCTCATGGGTTAATTTAGGGTTTAGGTGTAGGCTAGATAGAACCTGTTAATAAAATTTTTAGTTCAAAGTTAATTAGGTTTACTTGCCAAATTTTTACTTCATGATTAAAAAGTGTGTGTACTATTTTTTCTTATGATTAATATCCTAGGAATCATCATGTTACAATTGTTTTGCACTCATTTCTTTTCAGTTTTCTTGTTGCTGCATAAATAATCACTGCTTGTATTGTGCTTATTTTCCACCTACAACTGGTTGATCGTTCTCGCACATGGCGTTGCATTGCATCTTGAGCCTCGCCTATTACATTGCGTCGTATGCTCTCTTCATCACATCATTTTTGTCATATCGCCTGCCACTGCATGAGCTTTCATTGAAACCATACCACCTTGCGTATTTGTTCTGCCCCAATTGCTGAAACAGTAACCCCATTTTTTGCGTGAGGTTGCGGTGGCTATCTCAAGAGGCAGCTTTCTCTTAGGACCAGTCATCAAAGTCGCATTCTCAACAAGATGCCTATAAGTCTAAACTTATTTAGCCGAGGATATACGAGCCGGTTGCTTATGGGAGACCTAATGAGTTTGAATGGCCCATACCCGTAGCCTAAGCTTTATGCCCAGCATAGTCTTGGACATCTTAATGACCTATTTTGCACACTTCACCTATTGTGGTAGATTGGATGTGAAGGTTTGGCACTAGGGCAAACCCAAATCAGGATATCTTTCAGTTTCTATAAAACAAGAAACAACCTCTCTTGCTCATAAAATAAGTCGGGATCCCTCATCCGCCCATGAAAAATAAGTGCCACGAGCACATGAAAATAAGTGCTGCAAGCACATGAAACAAATAAGGGTAAAGGATCGAGAAAGGCTTCCTGCGCAGAGAGGTAATGCAACGACTCTGTCGGGGTACTGACCAGGATCACTGGTAGCGGAGCAACGTTTGTGATTTCTTGAAGTGACTCCGCCAGGGTACTGTCCAGGCCTGCTAGCAGCGAAGCAACACTAGAAACTTACATTAAAAAATCCTGAAAATAATAAACCCACTGCCTTGCTCTTCACATCATTAACAAGCTACTGGCATCTGTGAGCTTTCTCTTTGATGTGTTTCTAATTAGTGAGACCTAGCTGAGGCACAAGGATTAGGCATACCTGTAAAGGGCCAAAATAATACAAAGGGTACCTGCGGAACTTGTTCAATATTCCCTTGCATCACTATCTAGACTCAGACTATTGTTGTGATATTGACAGAGATGCTGGATTCTACCAGTGGTTCACCATTTGTTGTAGCCACTACAACACCACCCAAAATTTTGGTTATATTTAAAGTTTTGGGTTCCCCCTCTTCTCTCTTAGGCGTTAAAGTCTTTCACCCGAATTGCAGACAGTGACATCCAACCGACCTGTCCCCAACCCCTCATGAGATTTCTCACCATCATGATCAGATGCTGTTGCTGCAATCACTCCATATCTGGAAGGGATCATCCAGCATAGGTCCGAACACTCTTACCATAGTCGCGCCATGTGTAATGAGATTGCCATGCATACATTTGAATGGAAACCTTTTGTGTATTGACGATTAAAGGCCCTCTCGCTGTGGGTCATTAAGCATGTTGAATGAATACATATTTTAAGCTCGTTAATCTCATATGTTTTATCTAGGGACACCATTATCAAAGAGTAATTGTGATGTTGTAATGTGCCACAAAGTTCGACCCCACGGTTGACAAAATCCTCAGTCGTGCCACGACATCGAGGGGAATAAAATTGAGCTCAACGACGAGGCCAAAGTTGCGAGACAGGGGAGGAGGAGAAGCAAGTGACCAGTACTGTTAAAAGGAGGATGGTGTGATACATGTTGAGCAGAGAAGGAGCCTTTTATGTCATTGATGCAAAGGTTTTCTTCACTAGTGCATACTAGGTACTTATAAATGCCCCATTTGGAAATGTCCATACTAGATGCCATCTCGCATAAACCAGAAGCGTTTGCTATGATCTAAGATTACGTGAAGACCAGATGGAGTATTTTCTGAAGAAGTTTGAAGATCTTGCACAACGTCAGCTCCATGTCGATGTCTGCACACAAAGGAATATATTTCACCACTTCGACAAGTCTAGCCTAAAGTATAGCCTGGCGAACAAAGTGGACTTAGAAGATTTCCTTAGAGAACGATGATCTCATTCAAGGCTTTTCCGTGCCGAGATGCAATGCGAAAGTGCTCATGATGATGGTGGCAAGACAATTGCACAGCTAAAAGGGTTTTTCTATTTTCCACAGTTGAATGAAATGGTTCACAGGTTCAAAATGCGTCATGATAAGTATGTGAAGGGTCATCACTGTCAGTTTGGTGATTAAGTCTAGATTTGCTTCTTTTAGTGCCTCATCATCCATCAAAGTACAGAGGTAGGTTTTTTGGTGAGATTTAGGCTTGATTGTTCAGGCAATTGGTGGATTAATAGTATTGGCACAATTTCGAATATCTAAACGCACCTTTGAGAAGCAATCTTTGTTAAACCCAAGCTACACGGTGGGTGAAAAATTTATTGTTTTATACAATTAAACCAAGGAAAAAATCATATGGTTTCAAAGCCATAAGAGATCGCGGAGAAAAACTATGTGAAGACATTATAAGTTGGCGCACGTTCGTTGGACCAAGGGTACGTTGCAATTTTAAGACAAGGCGCAAACAATGTAGTTTCCAAACCATATAAAACAGCGGTCCAACTTTATAATTAAAACACAGATCAGAACTATATCAAAACTCATTACGATTGAGCTCAAATATTTCTATGGTGGAGCTTTGACCTATGGTAAAACATGTTGAGCGGATATATAATGGTCAAAGTTATGTTTAAAACATGGAGCGGGATGTTATGACAAACCCATAGTAACATGTTGTAATGACTATGGTGCGTTACGAATGGGCGCAAAGGTTCGATGGTGGTGTTCGACTTACGGAAATTTTTTGGAGCAATATACATATATAGCGGTCAACTTTACGTTGGAAACATAGCGCAGAAATGCATGGACACGTTGCATGGAACCAAACGTTCGATGGTAGGGTTGCAACTTACGGTAAACGTTTGGAATAGACATATGTACGCAGCAGTCAAAAGTTGTGTTCAAATGTTTGGAGCATATGTTTAATGGTCAAAAGGTATGTTTGAACATGGCAGCGAATGTTATAATAGCTATGGTTCCCATCGCAGTCTTTCCCAAGTCGCTAGGTCGCAAATCGTGCTAAATGAATAAGGGGTGCGACCTGCATAAAGTTGCGACTGTGAGACCATCGAGGGGTCGCATTCTGACCCAAGTCGCGGGGTTGCAACAGTTCCTACTAGCCAGGAGATGCGACCTTACCCGAAGAGAGACTATGCGACCTCTCTGAGGTCGCAAGGTCATAAATTGTGCGTCCACTAGAGGCTACTACCCATGAAAGATATGCACAATCGTTCATATATCACTTATAGAACAGGACTACACAGGGGTCTAAGCTAATCGTTAAAATCCCTTGATGTTATTTGTCAATATGCTCCTTATGCATCTGTGTTTTCTTTTACTGTATCTTTATTTTTTCTTCAACATGCATCAACATATTTGTGTGGGTGAGGCTAATGGCTAATATAATGTGCTTACACACAGGTAACATGAGGAGATTATGATGATGACCCAGACAAGGAAGTTTTTCGCTTGTCCAGAAAATGTTGGTTCATGTGGCGGGAGCTAAGACTATCTCAACAGGAGAAATGTAGAAGGGATAAAACCCGAGGTCACAGATTTCTTCAGGTCGCCAGGTCACAGAGTCATGTTCCATGTCAAAGGCTCGATTACGCGACCCAACGACCCATCGACTGGGTCACAGTTTGCATATATTTCCCGAGGTCGCAAGTCACTGATCTGACCGAGATTGACCAAGGTTGCAGGTCGCAGATTGACCGAGGTCGCAAGTCACAGATTTGCTTGAGGTCGCGGGTCGCAAGTTCCCAAAGGTCGCAAGTCGCAGGGGTCGCTGGGTCGCTAAGTCACATCCCCTATCAAATGCCCGACGGTGCGATCCAGCGACCCAGCGACTGGGTCGCAAGGTCGCAAAACCTAGTCAGGTCACAGGTCGTAGAACAGACTGGGTCGCAAGGCAGCCCAACGGTCGAGAAGATGAAAAGTCAAGGAAGCCCAAATGACAGGTTTTGTATTATAAATACTCCTTCGGGAGCTTGTAAAAGGATCTTTTTTTTGGGACTCGAGCTGAGTATATTGTATTATCAGAGGATTATACATTTAAGCATTAATACAAGCATTTTGAAAAATCCCTTTGTGGATCTGGTGTTGTCTTATGTATGAGCACTGTTAAGTATTATGTTTTCAGTTTCTGAACATCTTTAGATTAAGGGAATTGTATCTTCAATTCACATCACAGTTGCATAACACTTTGCTGAGTATGTTAATGGTGGTTGAGTTTATTTCACTTTCTTAACGAACACTGATGGCTTTTTTTATTGGCATTTGTGTTACCATTTAAAACTTTTAGGAAGTGAAAGGCGTTCTTGCCATTAGGAATTGTTTCCTTTGTGGTCAGAATAGTTTACAAGTGTGACCCTAATGAAGTGTTGTTAACAACACTTCCTTCGGTCTTCATGCTTTATTATTTCCTCTTGCTACCCAAAGTGTCGCATGTACATTTAATGCATCAATCATATGTCTTGTATCAGTTGATTAGGTGTGTATCCACTATTTTATAGAGTTTAAGTGAGACCCTAAGCAAAGGAGAAATCAGTGGTAGCCAGACCCACACCCCGGACGGGATCCCTAGTCCAAACGGTTCAAGGTCTAATTGGGACCTTTTTCCGGGGAGATCCCCTGCTGTTGGCTGGGACAGATTTTCCCGTCAACAGAATTGGCGCTAGAAGGAGGGCCAGATGACAAGCTGAGCCTTGAGAGCCTGCAGCTAATCTCATATCTGTAATGGCTCATTCCAAAATCATTCTCCCGAGATGTTTGTCGGAGTTTTATGAGCCTCGATGTCTCATCCCCGATGAACTTTTGTATCACTTGTCCTAATTAAAATTCGATGGTGAAAATGGGGTGTCCATAACCCGACACCTTTTATATTTCTGTGAATTTGGTGAGTGCTACGAAATTGACGATGAAGGTTTAATTTGTTTTCTTTTCTTCCTCACTCTCGAAGGTCACGCTAAGAAATGGTGCCGCACATTGCCGGAGGCTTCCATCCATTCGTTTGAACAACTCGCCAGTAAATTACAACGAGATTTTCATGGGTATGATTTTCAAAGTGTATTGATAAAGCTAAATGACATCAGAATGGAACCTCAGGAACCTCATGATGAATTTTCTATCAGATTTGTTCATTATTGTTTTGAGTTCCCTGAAAAGGATGTCGATTGGGAGTTTTTAAGTGAACAATTCAGCTATGTGATTCTCGTTTCCCTTGAACAATTTCAGTTAGCAACCCAGTTTGAGCCTAGTGTTCCCTATGATGACCGGCAAGTCAACGAATGTTCTGACTTTGAGTATTTCACACACCATGTCGAATCAGAGTTTGAAAACCACAGTGGCTCACTACCTCTCCCGGTTCTTGAAACCTACCTCGAGCCCACTCGGTGTCTCCCTGGACACGAACCTAAATCTGATTTGCATACTGATGATGAATCGAATCCTACCTCGTGTAAAGTTGATTCCCTTACAAGGCCTTCTAGGTAATTGTTTTCTTTGAATGACACAGATGCGCGTGTTGAAAATCCTTGTATATTTAACGCCCCTGCAACTCAATCTATTCATTCATTATTCCCCAATTTGTTTCTCAATCTCGCCACACCAGTGATTTCTTTGAGACATTCAAAATTTCCTTATACTGGTATTGGCAACAATCATAAGCACGCAGATGGTGTTTCACAATCACAGTTCAAAGTCGATGAATCTTTTAGATTTTATTTTTCTCACTCGGAATCTTTAGACAGCCATAGGAGAAATTTCTTGTCTGGGAAACCTCAAGATGTACCCTTTATTGACCCATCCCAGTTGGTAACTCTTGGGGAGCCTAATTTTCTAGGTACCCAACTTGATCAAATCAATGTTTACAATGATCCCTGCCTATCTGAAAACATATTCCATCATACCGCTGACGACTATCACTCGCATCTCTTTTCTGACCATATGGAGACACCAGAATTCGATGAATCGCTTTGGGAAGATTCAAGTACCCATGAAAAAATTGAAGCGCTTCAGCTTCTGCCAACCGTTTCTAAAATGACGATCCCCAAGTACCCGTCTCCTCCCAGCATAACCATGTTGAATTCACCCCACCCTCGCAAATCTATAGAATCAGATACATCGATTTATCAATATGTCAGTGTGCCAACATTTGACCAAATTGATACAAAGCCCACTGAAATTTTGCAACTCACCACAATCCATGACCACATCCATTCGCCTGATGATCTCGGCAAACCATTGAAGTTGGGCAACTGCCTGCTCGAAGGTCCGGGGTTTGATCCTCATACCCTTGACCAAACCCAGGAGCAACCCCGAACTAAGGTTTTCAAAACTAGGGTTTCTGCACTCGGATGTGCAAGCATCTATAATTCGCCTGGCACTTGCTTATTGTTTCCATTCCATAAAATAGATGATCCTCACTACCATAATGAGCATGCTGGTTTGTCCGACCAACCCTATATGGTGAATATGCCTACAAATAGGCAATGGCTTACTCAGCGCCCATCAGACCTAGGATTGTGGATGAATGAATGTGTGTCATTTATAAATGTTGAGTTTCAAGAACATATTGCTATGTATCAGGATGAGAGTGGAATTCATCTTGCACAATCTATTCTGGCACATTCTTTGGTAAGTTTTCGTGATCTTCTTATTGTTGCACATGCTCTGTAGGTATGTTTTGTTGTTACTGCAAAATTTCGTATGCTGGCTCTGATTGCGAACATTGTTGTTCCTGCAGGTCGGGAACTAATGCGGTGGCTGCACTGGAAAGCTGATTTTACATAACCCAGTCACCTCATGTGTTAATGTAGGGTTTAGGTGTAGGCTAGCTAGAACCTGTTAATAAAATTTTTAGTTCAAAGTTAATTAGGTTTACTTTCCAAATATTTACTTCATGATTAAAAAGTGTGTGTACTATTTTTGCTTATGATTAACATCCTAGGCATCATCATGTTACAATTGTTTTGCACTCATTTCTTTTCAGTTTTCTTGTTGCTGCATAAATAATCATTGCTTTTATTGTGCTTCTTTTCCACCTACAACTGGTTGATTGTTCTCGCACATGGCGTTGCATTGCATCTTGAGCCTCGCCTATTACATTGCATCGTATGCTCTCTTCCTCACATCATTTTTGTCATATCACCTGCCACTGCATGAGCTTTCATTGAAACCCTACCGCCTTTCGGATTTGTTCTGCCCCAATTGCTGAAACAATAACCCCATTGTTTGCATGAGGTTGCGGTGGCTATCTCAAGAGGCAGCTTTCTCTTAGGACCAGTCATCGAAGTCACATTCTCAACAAGATGCCTATAATTCTAAACTTATTTATCCAGGGAGATACGAGCCGATTGCTTATGGGAGACCTAATGAGTTTGAATGGCCCATACCCGTAGCCTTAGCCTTGTGCCCAGCATAGTCTTGGACATCTTAATGACCTGTTTTGCACACTTCGCCTATTGTGGTAGATGGGATGTGAAGGTTTGGCACTAGGGCAAACCCAAATCAGGATATCTTTCAGTTTCTGTAAAACAAGAAACAACCTCTCTTGCTCGTAAAATAAGTCGGGATCCATCATTCGCCCATGAAAAATAAGTGCCACGAGCACATGAAAATAAGTGCTGCAAGCACATGAAACAAATAAGGGTAAAGGATCGAGAAAGGCTTCCTGCGCAGAGAGGTAATGCAATGACTCCGCCGGGGTACTGACCAGGCTTGCTGGCAGCGGAGCAACGTTTGTGATTTCTTGAAGTGACTCCGCCAGGGTACTGTCCAGGCTTGCTGGCAGTGGAGCAACACCAGAAACTTACTTTAAAAAATCCTGAAAATAATAAACCCACTGCCTTGCTCTTCACATCATCAACAAGCTACTGGCGTCTATGAGATTTCTCTTTGATGTGTTTCTAATTAGTGAGACCTAGCTGAGGCACAAGGATTAGGCATACCTGTAAAGGGTTAAAATAATACAAAGGGTACCTGCGGAACTTGTTCAATATTCCCTTGAATCACTATCTGGACTCAGAATATTGTTGTGATATTTACAGAGATGCTGGATTCTACCAGTGGTTCGCCATTTTTTGTAGCCGCTACAACACCACCCAAAATTTTGGTTATATTTAAAATTTTGGGTTCCCCCTTTGCTCGCTTAGGCGTTAAAGTCTTTCACCCGACCTGCAGACAGTGACATCCCACCGACCTATCCCTAACCCCTCATGAGATTTCTCACCATCATGATCAGATGCTGTTGCTGCAATCACGCCATATGTGGGAGGGATCATCCAGCATACGCCCGAACACTCTTACCGCAGTCGCGCCATGTGTAATGAGATTTCCATGCATACATTGGAATGGAAACCTTTTGTGTATTGACGATTAAAGGCCCTCTCGCCGTGGGTCATTAAGCATGTTGAATGAATACGTATTTTAAGCTCATTAATCTCATATGTTTTATCTAGGGACACCATTATCAAAGAGTAATTGTGATGTTGTAATGTGCCACACAGGTCGACCCCACGGTTGACAAACTCCTTAGTCGTGCCACGACATCGAGGGGAATAAAATTGAGCTCAACGACGAGGCCAAAGTTGCGAGACAGGGGAGGAGGAGAAGTAAGTGACCAGTACTATTAAAAGGAGGATGGTGTGATACATGTTGAGCAGAGGAGCCTTTTATGTCATTGATGCAAAAGGTTTTCTTCACTAGTGCATACCAGGTACTTATAAATGCCCCATTTGGAAATGTCCATACTAGATTCCATCTCGCATAAACTAGAAGCGTTTGCTATGATCTAAGCTTACGTGAAGACCAGATGGAGTATTTTCTGAAGAAGGTTGAATATCCTACACAATGTCAGCTCCATGTCGATGTCTGCACACAAAGGAATATATTTCACCACTTCGACAAGTCTAGCCTGAAGTATAGCCTGGCGAACAAAGTGGACTTAGAATATTTCCATAGAGAACGACGATCTCATTCAAGGCTTTTTCATGCCGAGATGCTTAGCGAAAATGCACATGCTAATGGTGGCAAGACAATTGCACAGCTAAAAGGGTTTTTCTATTTTCCGCAGTTGAATGAAATGGTTCACAGGTTCAAAATGCGTCATGATAAGTATGTGAAGGGTCATCACTGTCAGTTTGGTGATTATGTCTGGATTTTCTTCTTTCAGTGCGTCATCATCCATCAAAGTACAGAGGTAGGTTTGTTGGTGATATTTAGGCTTGATTTTTCAGGAAATTGGTGCATTAATAGTATTGGCACAATTTCGAATATCTAAACGCACCTTTGAGAAGCAATCTTTGTTAAACCCAAGCTACATGGTGGGTGCAAAATTTATGGTTCTATACAATTAAACCAAGGAAAAAATCATATGGTTTCAAAGCCATAAGAGATCGCGGAGAAAAACTGTGTGAAGACATTATAAGTTGGCTTATGTTCGTTGGACCAAGGGTACGTTGCATTGTTAAGACAAGGCACAAACAATGTAGTTTCCAAACCATATAAAATAGTGGTCCAACTTTATGATTAAAACACGGATCAGAACTATATGAAAACTCATTACAATTGAGCTCAAATATTTCTATGGTGGAGCTTTGACCTATGGTAAAACATGTTGAGCGGATATATAATGGTCAAATTTATGTTTAAAACATGGAGCGGGATGTTATGACAAACCCATAGTAACATGTTGTAATGACTATGGTGCATTACGAATGGGCGCAAAGGTTCGATGGCGGTGTTCGACTTATGGAAAATGTTCAGAGCAATATACATATATAGCGGTCAACTTTACGTTGGAAACATAGCGCAAAAATGCATGGACACATTGCATGGAACCAAATGTTCGATGGCAGGGTTCCAACTTACGGTAAACGTTTGGAATAGACATATGTACGCAGCAGTCAAAAGTTGTGTTCAAATGTTTGGAGCATATGTTTAATGGTCAAAAGGTATGTTTGAAAATGGCAGCGAATGTTATAATAGCTATGGTTCGATATATGATAATCTACAACCATGTTTCAAGCGGTGCAAAAACAACATGTTTTTCAAACCATACAAGATTAAAGGAGCGAGATCATATAAACATTACAAATGAGCGCAAAGGTTTCGATGGAAATTTTTCGACCTATGCTAAAAGGTTTGGAGCAGATATATATTTAATGGTCCAAAGTCATGTTTACACGTAGCAGCGGAATATTATAATACATTGATTAGTCAAAACGGCATGGATGAATTTTCAACGTATCTATCTCCAAGTCTGCATGGCAACCGTTGCGCGTATAAGGATATCATGCTGAAAAAGAATTCGAATGATTTATGTGTTACAACTGAAGTCATGGACCGAAAATCTAGCGCCATAAAAGGCATGCTTCGTTTGATACTAAAAGAGCTATTTTCAAAGGAACAGAGAAAAGTTGACTTCTGTAGCCCTGACGGCGATATTACGGGAGAGAATCACTCTTCAAATCTGCTGCATTGGTCCCATTTAGAAAGGCGTTATAATTACATATTTGTTGGAAGCTGAATTTTTGATAGTGCCACTACTGACCATGTCGAGCTGTCTTCACAGAGCTAAATTTTCGATAATTCCTAAGGAATTCTCTTTTACTCTGTCCAAGGGTACTGAAAAACCAGATCACACAACCCACAGTGTGTTTTCCATTGCAGGCTCATGCAGGAATCTCTGTGAAAAAACCACTGAGACAGTGAGGTCACGTGCAGAATCTTCATGCATGCAAATACCACATGGCATAGGGCCCTGAACAATTTCGCTGCAGGCATACATACATGTGCAGAGACTTTTCGACTCAGAGGAGCAAAAACCGCATATAATTAGCCTTGCACAATGACATATCTGTTTTCTTGGAGATGGGATCAAAGTGCACGACTAAAAAAGAGTATTCGAGACTACATTCTCTGGTTGTAATGCGGGTTGAATTGCAGACAGATGAAGACCACCTGTAGTCGATCGGAAAGATAGACAAGACCACAGAGCAGCCAAGGGAAGTAATCTACCCGTTCGATGTTATGTTGAGATGGATTATAATTCTCATATAGCTTATCGTTGTCAAAGTGATCTTGGAAAGAGCGTGTAGCATGGTTAGCACCCTACGTTTGAAGTTAACGTGATGACCAAGGAGCATCAAAAGTCGCGCGCCCCTGTATGGTCAAGAGGTCCATCCTCTGTGAGAATACTGTGCTGGATTTCGCTGGAGTTTTGCAGGCCAGAACGAGAGACATCGTGCTACATCTCAGCGCGATATGAAAGTTTTTCTATCTTTTTCTCTCATTTCATGCTATCAGCATAGGTTGATGCTCAATATAGAAGCCATGATACAACTGAATCGGGGTTTGGAGAGCGAGCGCACTGCATAATGAAACATGGAGTTTGACTGGGAAAGTTGCTGTAGCTACGTAGTTTTCATCGATCATGTCCCCCTCCATTAACTCATTGATAAACCATATTACAGGAGCCACAGCTCAAAAAAATGGAGAAAATTCCGCCTCTGGCCTTTTGCGACCAGCCGCCAGGTCACAAAACACATGAAATTGGTGAAAGTGCGACCTGCATGAACGTGCGACTGTGTGACCGCAGGGAGGTCGCGGTCTTTCCCAAGTCGCTAGGTCGCAAATCATGCTAAATGAATAAGGGGTGCGACTTGCATAAAGTTGCAACTGTGAGACCATCGAGGGGTCGCATTCCAACCCAAGTCGCGGGGTCGCAACAGTTGCTACTAGCTAGGAGATGCGACCTTACCCGAAGTGCGACTATGCGACCTCTTTGAGGTCGCAAGGTCGCAAATTGTGCGTCCACTAGAGGCTGCGACCCATGAAAGATATGCACAATCATTCATATATCTCTTACAGAACAGGACTACACAGGGGTCCAAGCTAATCGTTAAAATCCCTTGATGTTATTTGTCAATATGCTCCTTATGCATCTGCGTTTTCTTTTACTGTATCTTTATTTTTTCTTCAACATGCATCAACATATTTGTGTGGGTGAGGCTAATGGCTAATCTAATGTGCTTACATGCAGGTAACATGAGGAGATTATGATGATGACCCAGACAAGGAAGTTTGTCGCTTGTCCAGAAAATGCTGGTTCATGTGGCGGGAGCTAAGACTATCTCAACAGGAGAAATGTAGAAGGGATAAAACCCGAGGTCACAGATTTCTTCAGGTTGCCAGGTCACAGAGTCATGTTCCATGTCAAAGGCTCGACTATGTGACCCAGCGACCCATCGACTGGGTCGCAGGTTGCATATATTGCCCGAGGTCGCAAGTCGCTGATCTGCCCGAGATTGACCGAGGTTGCAGGTCGCAGATTGACTGAGGTCGCAAGTCGCAGATTTGCTTGAGGTCGCGGGTCGCAAGTTCCCAAAGGTCGCAAGTCGCAGGGGTCGCCGGGTCACTAAGTCGCATCCCCTATCAAATGCCCGACGGTGCGACCCAACGACCCAGCGACTGGGTCACAAGGTCGCAAAACCCAGTCAGGTCGCAGGTCGCAGAATAGACTGGGTCACAAGGCAGCCCAATGGTCGGGAAGATGAAAAGTCAAGGAAGCCCAAAGGGTAGGTTTTGTATTATAAATACTCCTTCGGGAGCTTGTAAAAGGATCTTTTGTTTGGGACTCTAGCTGAGTATATTGTATTATCAGAGGATTATACATTTAAGCATTAATACAAGCATTTTGAAAAATCCCTTTGTGGATCTGGTGTTGTCTTATGTATGAGCACTGTTGAGTATTATGTTTTTAGTTTCTGAACATCTTTAGATTAAGGGAATTGTATCTTCAATTCACATCACAGTTGCATAATAGTTTGCTGAGTATGTTAATGGTGGTTGAGTTTATTTCAAATTCTTAACGAACGTTGATGGCTTTGTTTATTGGCATTTGTGTTACCATTTAAAAATTTTAGGAAGTGAAAGGCATTCTTGCCATGAGGAATTGTTTCCTTTGTGGTCATAATAGTTTACAAGTGTGACCCTAATGAAGTGTTGTTAACAACACTTCCTTCGGTCTTCATGCTTTATTATTTCCTCTTGCTACCCAAAGTGTCGCATGTACATTTAATGCATCAATCATATGTCTTGTATCAGTTGATTAGGTGTGTATCCATTGTTTTATAGAGTTTAAGCAAGATCCTAAGAAAAGGAGAAATCAGTGGTAGCCAGACCCACACCCTGGATGGGATCCGTAGTCCAAACGGTTCAAGGTATAACTGGGACCTTTTACCAGGGAGATCCCCTGCTGTTGGCCGGGACAGATTTTCCCGTCAACACTTTCCAAACAAAGCTCCCCATGTAAAAATAAAATTCTGTAATGCATGGAAGCATGAACCAATAGAAACAAGCTGTCATATGACAACCGGAAAGTGGATCATAGTTCCATTCATGGAACCTGCACAGTGCACTCACTGCCTGCAACAAAATAGAAAACAACAATTTCTTTTCCAGCCACTTGTTTGTTGCCAAAATCATCTGATAAGATGGAAACATGAACATAAAATATGGTGTCAATAGTGCCCACCAAGAATCAAGTGTCTTCCTCCAAAGTCCACCCATGAAATAGCCAATCTCAATGGCTACAAATGGCTCCAGGTACATCATCATATAAAACATGAGAAAGGATGATCCTCCTCAATACCATATGCTAATCATATAAAGTAAAGTAAGGCAAATAATAATACAGATGTATACCTCCTCTACCAGGTACTATAGACATTGAGCTGAAATGGCTCAATTGAAAGTTCTCCCTTACTCCCAATGAGTAGGAAGGTGGCTGTGACATCCTCATCATCATCATTTGGGCTATGCATCTCTCCATATGCTGATATATATCCTGCTGGATTCCCTCCCAAATGAACTCCTATGCCAATGAAAGATATGCATGAAGATGCATGGAAAAGATGTCCTCCTGTGCTGCAAGTAGCATCTTCTCCTCGAGACTAGAGGCTCTAGTCAAGAAGACTCTGCCATGTGAGTAGATGACCATATCCTCTACCATATATCTGCCATCTCTCTCCGGGTCATCAAGCATACTGCAAGCACTAAGATCCTTGGAGTACCCCACTAAGAGTGAAGATCTCCAGTAAGGGTCAATCCTCCTAAGAGATAGCGCTGGTGATCTAGCATGTGTAGCTCTCCTCCTGCTACTGCCTACCACTTTGACATCCCTCATGCCAAATTTTTCCTCCAAAATATTCACCTCTCCAAACTCCAAGAGAGGTGAATCCCACAACTCGATGCCTTTCATTAATGATATATCTGGTGGTCTTGCTGGTGGGATGCCCCTATGCAGTGAGACATCAATAACAAGAGTGGACTGTACATATGGTTGGGCATCTTTGCCCCTGCTCTTCCTGCGCAGTACAGCCTTTCTCCTCTTTGCCTTTACCTTTTGGAATTGAGAAGGGTGTGGGCCTCTCATCACATGATGCTTCTCTTTCTCTCCTCCTCTTTCTTCCTGCTGCAAAATGGCACAATCATGCAGCTCACTGATTGTGCTTGGACCTCCATGTATGAGATCCTGGGGACCTTCTTGCAAGGATGCAAGAATCCCTCTTGTTGGAGCATGTGCTCCTCCTCCCTCTGCATGAGGTACTAGATCAGCTCTATGATTGACAAAGTTGTTGCCCTTCTCCTCATCAACATATGTGGGAAACTCTTCCAAAATGAGATCCTCTCTTGAAAGAGAGACCTCCATGACTCCTTGTGCCAAAATGCAAGATGAAGGTCTTGCCTCCAATAAAGCACCATGCAAGATATCAGCCTCCTCTAAGGGTTTTAGAAGTGATCTTGAGCCCATGAATTCCTCCATCACATGCAGGGGATTTGTTTCTCTAGGAATGTTTGTTTCCTCCACATGTGTTTCAGATTTCTTCCCACCAAATTCTCCCATCAAAGCCCTAATGAACATTGCATAGGAAGAAGTATTTTCATTTTTCAAGGCAAGGGACTCAAATAACCACCACGCATAGACTTTACCTCCCAAGTGCAAACTGCTACTCTGATGGTGTCATCTTCAGGAATCTGATGCTGCTGCAAAAAGGTGTCTAGCTCCTTAATCCAAGCTTTGGCTGAATAAATAGAGGAACCATCAAATACAGATAGGAGAAACCTATCCTCATCATGCTGCTTGCTCCTCCTCACCATGATCTTGCAAAACTCTAGGAAAGAGATGTGATCTCTAAACTTATGAGTTTGAGATTCATACTCATGCAAGAAACCACTAAGAGTTCCCTTCTCCGATATGCCTTCTTCTTCTTCTTTTTATCTCATGGCAAAGCTAGCCATGTGACTACGCTGTACCCCTTGGTGTGTAGCTGCATGCTCACACTCCTCATGGAAAAATCTAGAGCTGGCCCTTGATTCAACCCTTTTATTTTCTTCTCCAAAATATGGAGCCTTTTTCCTGTTGATTTCTTGGTCTCCTGGATGAGAATAGGATGTGCAGGTTTCTTCCTCTTCTTCTTGCTTCTCCTCCTTGGAGAGGTTCTTTTTTGCTCTAAACACTTATGAGAACAAGCTCATCCTCTTCATCATCTTGATTTCTTCTTTCTTGTGCTTGAAGGCCATAGGCTAAGCCAAGAAAGATGCTCTGATACCACTGTAATGTTCCGAAATGGAAATCAACAGCTTTTTCCCCGCTGAAGAAATCCTTTGTCGGAAATATGAACAAGGCTATGTCAGAGATTGACTGAGAGGGCTTTTGCCAGCTATGTCACCTCTAAAGAGAGGATGAGAACTGGAGGCTATCTGGAATTTTCTTAGACTCTACCTATAGCTGTGTAAATACTTCTTCCTAAGAATATCTTGCTCAATGGGACGAGCTACAACAATATGCAAACAAATACATGAAGAGTAAACCTACTTCAATCTCAGAAAATGATAGAAAAACTCATAGCCATTGTATTAGCTCATAGTAGAAAAATAAGTGTACAATATCTTGAGGGAAAGAGCACTAAGAGAGGGAATGATCATCCTCAAAGAAAAATTACATGAAAGCATGAGATATATTGCTGCATAGACTACCCTAGCTATCACTACATAGTCTTATGGAGACATTGCTGCATACAAGTATGAAATAGGATGATATTGCAGTATAGCTCAAGAAATGAGGGGGAGTGTGCTCTGAACCCCTAAAAATAATGATACAACAATAATACAACAATCTCTAAGAGGATTGGCTACACTATATGCCCAGAATGGGAAAATGCCAAAATGCCGGAGTTACTGGGTAGCTGCAGCAAATCATAACCAAAATATAAGGAGATGGTAGAATCTGCTCTACAATCTGAATAAATCTCCTCCAAATAATTTCCGGGGTGCAAGGCTGATCCCGACACTGGAAATCTCTCCCTCCAATGTGATGGTGCAAACCCCCACTGCAGACTAACTCTGGAATAACGCAGTCAATGGAAGGGACTGCGTTGATGAAGATGGGAGAAAGCTTGGCCTGCTGCCAAAATCTGAAAATGAGCTCAATAACACTCCTCAATGATATCTCCAGTAAATGGAGACTCCTTTCTCTGCAAATCAAGTCCCGGAGTGATGTGGTGGAAGCCTCCACTGCAACCCCAACAACACAATGTCTTCTTGCTGCAAGAATAACACTGTGATGGAAGAGAATGCTTTGGCCTTGAGCCAAGATGTGGAGAAAGCTGAAGATCAATTTCTCAAGAGGCCTCTCATGAGGAGGAAGGAATCCTAAATAGGAATTCCTCCAGCAACTCTACTAAACAAGAGGAGTATGCTCCTTGTATCTCAAGACAACGAAATAAGTAATCTATTCATAAAAAAAATGGTTGTGTTTCCCTCCTTTTATACAATTGTGAGCTCCCTCTACATGGGCCCCACTTTGTTAGGGTTTTCCTTCTCAAGGAATATTCCCTCCTTCTCTATTGCGTTGTGTTAGCCACCTATAATATTTGTTATAGCAAAAGGTGGCTAAGACTTTTTGAGCCTTCAAGGAACAAATTTTATTATTAAAAAGTGTTGGCTCTTGAAGACTCTTGAAGGCATCATGCCTTTCCTCTGTCCAAAACTTCACTGCTTTTTCCCTTCAGAACTAAAAAATCCTGCTAATTTCCAAGCCAGAATACTGCTGCAAGTACCATTTCCATTTTCCCCTTATTCAAAAAGTAACCTTCATTTTCTTCCCTATTTCTCCATAAAATTCCTCTATTTTTCATGAGTTATCTTCTTCCATTCATGAAAACCCATTTTTATAAGGTTTTGAGACTCACTCTTTTAAGCCTTAACGAGACCCTCGAATCCCTTTGAAAGCATTGGAAATCCATAAAAAACACATGTTTGTGCATAAGGGTTTAAGCCCCTTTGGGCCAGGTCTCAGCCACTTCTCCCACATGCCTGCACCCTAGAACCAGGTGCTAAACCCCTCACAGCGCTTATCGCATCGCTAAATTCCAAAGGCGCAAGTCTTTTGCCGTGGTTCTAAAAAAATTGATGTGATTAGCTCCTCCTTTCTAGCCCCCGGTCATATCATCCTCCCATGCGCCCTAAGGCCCCGCAATCGGGTGCCAAACCTTTAAATATGTCTTTGCCCGAAGTATTAAAACCTTTGGTTATTGTAATCCTTAGGTTTTTAATTATTTTATAGCTTATCCGCCGGTCCGAATTTAAAATTAACCTCCATTGTCGATTTGATCTGCAGATCGACGGTGCAGATTCCGTCTCCCTGTGGTCCCCGCTGTCCATAAGCCGATTGCCCAAAATTGACGGTATCCATCGCACTACCTTTGGGCAAAAGCTGTTTTCCCCCGATCACCAGCGATTCCATACATCACATGACACGCATCCCGTGTAATTTTTCAAAACCGCTTGCCCATCGCACATTATCAATCGAACGTGGACGCCCAACGATATTGCTGTCCACCATCCGAGCTGGGGTGGGCCATCCAATGACTATCGCTCACCAAAGATGCCCGATCGTTAACCAGACTACGGTGTGCCATCCAATTAATCTACGCCATTGATTTGATCTGCAGATCGACGGTCCATATTCTATCACCCTGATTCCATCGCCCGGTCAACGATTCTCTATTTTGACTTTCCCCTTTGCTCCCGACCGTCGATCTCTGCGCGATTGACGTCTTTGGTTTAATCTTTCTTCAGCCTTCTCCGATCAATCCTGATCATTGGATGATGCCATCCAACGGCCACGCTTCCTCCACATGCCTCCGCAGCAATAAACCTATGAATGCATGGATTTTATAATTTTTGTTTGTATTTTGTAGGGTTTTGAGGTTTTTCTCTCCAGTTTCAAGGAAAATTCGAAGGCAGAAGATGACGATCTTCCTGCCTTTGATTCGCCAAAGGAAATCCTTCGCGGGGTAAAAATTCATGTTTCTTCAGTGTTTTCCTCAGACATTGATGCCACATAACCTTGCACAGCCCTGTTTATCAGAAAAAACCAGAGATCGGGCACAGTCAGAGAGTATCAGTGACGAAGACCAGAATTTACCAGAACAGAGGATTAAAGGAAAGATTTGTGGGGATTACGTCTAAGATGCTTATCAAAAGCCTAATCCCCAAGTAAAACACAGTCAAAAGAAAATCATAAATGTTTTAATTGACAGAAAGGCCTCCACCGCCACATTTGAGGCGAGTTGATTCCTCAGCTACCATAAATGCCACCTATGCCTCAAAACATTCAAAACAGAGGCCGAAGTTATTAATCAAACAAATATATTTTCCTCAGCGCAGCCAGGGAGTTACTTCTGCAAGCCTTTCAATGCAAGAAATATCTGCAGAGTTACTCCAAACATTACACAGAACCTCAAAGTCAAATAAAGCTCCCATCGAGCTTAATAAAAAATGTAAAACAGTTAATGCAAGCAGAATGTTTTGTAAACTTCTCCATCGAGCCCCTCAAAGGCCGAGAAGTCTTGAATCTGTATTAATTGCCTTGAGAGATCTTTTATCAAATCTCACCTCCTCATTCTTCTATAAATACTTCTGTAGAAGATGAGCAATTGTTGGTTGTAGAACTTTGATATAGACTTGAGCTTAAATTTCTAATTGTAAATAGTGTTCACTGGCTCTTGGAGCTCTGCTGGTGATAGATAGGTTAGGCTGAGATGTGTAGATGGTTTCTAAACTAAAGCACTGGACTTAAATTTGTAACTGGTTTGGAGCATCAATATAAGCTGATTTATGGGATCTTGGTCTATGGTGATGGTGATGTTTTTCTTATTGTAACTTGTCATTTTGTTTCTGTTTTCACTGTGTTCCAATTTCTCTTATAAATAAAAACATGCATAGAGTTAGGACCTACTGTACATCAGTAACCTTATCTGACTGAAAATCTTTATATATATGTTTTCTTCCAATCTGTGTTATTTAAGAATGATTTAATTCAGTTTAAGCATAGGAATGCTGGCGTTCCCTCGTCTTATTGTCTTAGCTTAATGTTATTCTTAAATGTTATTTTCAGCATATGTTTTGTGAAGATGAACTGAGGAAGATATGGTGAGCCCTGGTCCCAGTTTTATCTTTGTTACTGTCTGAATGTTTCCCTTGGAATGTGTTAAAAGCTGGCTAGTTTAGAAGTACTTACCAGATCTTAGGCCATTCTGTGTTATCTTTGTGTTTGTCTTGAAAGTAACTAAGTAAAGCAGAGCTAGGAGAGGATTTGTGGTGAGCTCAGCCCGCTAGTTTCTACTCCAAAGGTTGCCTTCGAGTTTCCCTTCATTTTAAATGTTTTCTATTGAAAGTGTATCAAAGGCTGGCTAGTTTAAAAGTACTTACCAGATCCTAGTTTGATTTTATGTTTTTCTTGAGTCCATGTCAAAGGTTGACTAGTTTAAAAGTACTTATCAGATCCTGGGCTGCTCTTGTTCTACATCTGTTTTATCTCTCCTTCTTATTGTATCATTTCATTCCATAAATCAAACTTCAAAGAGATCCTTAGACATAGATGACTTGCCCCATGGACCACTCTTGCCTCTTGCTGCCTCAATTAAATCCTATTATGACTCCATAGCCCAATGGACTAAAACCTGCAATTATCTATCTTTTTGGTCGAAGCTTACTCTGATTGCTTGCAACTTCTCAACTTTGAAACTCTTTGCATTTGGGACTTTCCACCTTAAACAGTAATCATGCTCAACCATCCAAAAAACAAACAAACCCTTGTTCTTCATAACTAGCCTAATATTATAACCCCAAACTTCAAAGACAAATCCATCTTTGCATTTATTGGAGAGACCCCTCTCCGGATTCAGGAGGGCTAGATCCTAGAATCGCAAAGTTGGTTGAAACGATGTTGCTTCTGTAGTTTTAGTCTCACCAATCTGCTAAAATTACAGATTCCTAACATTTCTGGCGACTCCGCTGGGGAAAAACCCAGAATCATTTTCATTTTTATAAAACCTTGTGAGTTAAAAGTAGCCTTTTCAAGCACTACCAAAGAAGTGGTAATCATGGTAAAACTTGTTTGAATTAGTGACAAGCTAGGTAAAACCTAGGATTCTCTTAAGACTTTATCTAACCTTGAAAGATCAGCTAGCTTAGCTTTAAGAGTAGACTGTCTTTGTCTCATAACCATAGCTAAGTTTTGAAACAGAGTTAGCTTATTCTTAAAAACCATACAACTGAAAAATAACTCAGAATCATCAAAATTTTTTCAGATTGGTATTCAATAAACATGGTGGTGGACCATAAAACATTTTACCTCTGAAAAGAGCTAAAAACTTCTACTTGGTGACTCTACAATCCTTAACAGACCTTAAGACTCCACTGGGAAGAACCCTTATTTATAATATCATTCAAACTCAGTTAGAGGACTGTAGGATTGAATTTCAAATAGACTAGTTAACCTTTTAAACATTGTCATACCTGGTTGAACTTTTCCTGTTTATTTGGGTCTAAAAAAACACAACATAGTGGCTCCTAGAAAGATTCACACTAGAGCCCATCCTGACCCGGATCTGCCTGAAGTAGTTGATAACCCAGAAGGTATCCTTAGGAAGTCTCCTAAGATTAAATTGTCAACTGTTTTCAGATCACCCTTGAGAGCTAATTCAGTCCTGTAAAATCTTTCAGTTCTACAAAAATCACAAGTTAACTTAGTAAATCCCTTTAGAACTAGGTCTCTTGGTGATTTAGATCAGTTAGATTCTGAGTCTTCACTTTCATCCCCGGAAACAAGAGAGCTTTCTGGTAGCAGAGAAACAACACCTCCTGATTTACATTTCCTTCACAACGTAGGTGTCTCTCATCCAAGATCAGCTCAGCAGTCTATTCCTGGTCCATCCATTTCTGCTCACACTACATCCACTGTTCAAACCACTCCACTCCAGCCCACTTTTTCAATTTTTAATCCAATCCTTGTGAATCCACCCCCACCACATATCATGGCAGCATGGTATTCTCCTTTAGTCCTTCCTGCACCATTAGTCAATCTTCCACACGACTATCAGTCCAAAATTCCATTATATGATGCTAGCAATACTACAACTGCATCACAACATGTGGATAAGATGGATGAATACTTTGACAGAAATGAAATTGATGATGATTCTGTCAAGCTTAGGTTATTTGCTCAAAGCTTAGGGGGAGAAGCAAGAAAATGGTTCAAAACTTTAGCCCCCCATAGTGTTAATGATATTCAAGCCTTCCATCAATCATTCTTAAACAAATGGGAAGTAAAGAAAAACCCTCTCCAAGTCCTTTCTGACTACAAGAACCTCCATAGAAACACTGGGGAAAGTGTGCAAGCTTACTGCACTATATTTAACAGTGTGTACAATGCACTTTCCCCAGAACTCAAACCTCCACAGGGCTCAGCTTTAAACAAGTTTCCTGAAGGGTCGACTCTGACATGACCTATCAGCGCAGAGAGAGAGATTTTGCAACTCTTGAGGATATGCAAAGAGGCACTCTTTCTGTGGAAGTCAACTTAATGGAGAAGAGAGAAAGAATGAAAAATGAGAAGAGAGTATCCTTTAGAGAGGAATCCACACCTTCTAATTCAAACTCAAATATGGAGAGAATGATGGAAGAAATGATGAAAGAGATGTGCATAATTAAGAGATTACAAGCAAGCCAAAATCAGACTTCTCCTCAAAATAGAAACCAGAACCAAAATCAGAATGTCAGAAGAAACCAACCTCCAAACAGACCTAGGGAAGATGATCAACAAATCATTCCTCCCTTTCATCAAAATTATGTAAGTGAGGTTGAGGAAACAAATGAGATAACAGAGGGAGATGATGTCAACATGTTTGGGGTAGAGGACGATGACTTTGAGATTCATCATGATAAAAAAAGAAGTCTATACACACCTTACGCTGATAGAAGAGATGATAATGAAAATTTTTATCAAGACATGGAAAACGTCATCATAGAACCTCAAAGAGAATATGACCTTAGAAGCAAATACAATCAACAAAATCCCAACAACAAAACCTCTGAAAGATCTTCACAAAACAATTCTACAACCAAGCCTAAAATTTTCAAACAAAAGGATAAAACAGTGGCTGAAAATTTTGGTAATAATAAAGAGAAAGACACTCGAAACAAAGAAAAACAGAGTGCAGACATTAGCAATACTAACACTTCAGCTAGTACTCCTGCGAAAACAATTTTGTCAAGTGTAAATAAAATAAATCAGCAAGTTGATATTATTGATAAAATGACAGCTAATAAGGCCAAAACCAACACTTTAAAGAGTCAAATTCCTTTCAGCCTGGAGCAGGAAATTTCAAAGATCAAAATCTCTGTTCCCTTGACTGAGTTAGCTGCCCAACATGTATATAGAAACCAAATTTTGAAGGCTTTAAACATTGAAGAAAATGAGGACACAATCAATCTTAATGATGACTAACCAGAGCTTATTTTTGGTCCAAATATTGAAGGTATGTATCAAGAGGGACCTGTTCCTCCCTTTTACGTGAGTTTAAACGTTCATGAAAATTTTTTGCACAATGCTATGCATGATTCCGGGGCTTCTCATAACTTAATGCCCAGAGCTGTGATGGAGAGCCTTGGTCTAGAAATCACCAGACCTTACAAAGATCTGTACTCTTTTGATTCTAGCAGAGTAAAATGTTTAGGATTAATCAAAGACCTTTGTGTTAACTTAGCCCAAATTCCAGCCAAATGTTTAGTCATGGATATTGTTGTGGCTGACGTGCCCCCAAATTATGGAATGTTATTATCAAGATCTTGGGGGGCTAAGTTACAAGGGACTATGCAAATGGACATGACCTACGCGACTATCCCTGTTTTCAATCACAATAGAAGACTTTACAGGGAGTCTCATATGCAATACATAGTTGCAAGTCAAGACAGACCACAAAAATCCCCTTTATATTCTGTAAAAATAGGCCTTGATTCATTTATCCTCTTTAATGAAGAAACATCAGATGAACAAGCAACTTTGACAGAGTTAACGGCCGACAGAGAGGAAGAGGAGCACGACGCAGAAATGTTAAAACAGTTTGTAGTGTTTGAAGACATTAGAAAACTAAACAAAGGTCTTGAACTACAGGTCATGTGTCCTTTGTTTTTAAACTTGGAAACTAAAGAGAACGACCCTCAAATAAGCACAAAACTTGCGGAATCAAAACAAATACAACTAAGTGCTGAGTTACCACAACAACCTTTGAGCACGTTAGTTGGAGAGGACAGTAACCAGGATGAAACTAAGAGTAGTCCTCCGTGGAGTATGTATTTTGATGGATCCTGCACTAAGACTAACGCTGGTGCAGGTGTCTGGATTTCTAACACCGAAAACAACCACACAGAATGTATTTCCTGTACATTGAATTTTCAGTGTTACAATAACATAGCAGAATATGAATCCCTTCTCCTAGGCTTACATTTGTTGAAAAATATAGGAGCCAAGAGAATTAAAGTTCACGGGGATTCAGAGTTAGTCATTAGGCAAGCCAATGGTGAATATAATGCAAATCATCCCAGACTCAAGGCCTACCGAAATGATGTCATGGACCTTTTGAAAACATTCGAGGAGTCCAAATTGTTTTTTGTCCCAAGAAAAAGAAATATTGCGGCCCACAATTTAGCCTTTGCAGCTAGAACGTGCTTAATGCCATATAGCACCAAAAACTGCACAACTCAGATAAAATTTAGACCAGCTGTACCTGATAATGAAAAATATTGGCAGGTATTTGACAACGACAAACAAATAGAAGACTTCATGCAATTCAGAAATGAATTCGAACCAAACAGTTCGGACTTAGATTATGATACAGACTGCAGTGAAGAAAATTTCCTTGGTGAAGAGGAACCGTCTCCTGAACCTGTTAATATTAACCTGCTGTCAAACAAACTAAAAAAAAAAACAGAATTGGATGCTGAGTTCGAAACAGATGAGTTAGAAACTTTGCACTCTAAAGATGAAAGTTTTCCGAGCGGTTTAGCACCTTTAGAAGAGTTGTTTGATCTCAACGATGCGACCAAAAAGAAAAAACTGGAACTTGTAGAGGCTGAAGTAGAAGAGTGTAATATTGGCAGTGAACTTAAACCTATGATGATTAAACTGTCTAAGACTTTACCAGCTCACATTAAACTCAAATACATTGAGCTGTTTAAAGAGTTTTCTGATGTTTTTGTGTGGAGTTACGAAGATCTCAAGTCCTATGACACTGAAATAATACAACACAAAATTTCCCTCAAAGAAAACCAAAAACCATTCAAACAGAAACTGCGCAGAATAAACCTTGCTCAGTTACCGTTGGTTCAGAAGGAGATCATGAAAATGTATGATGCTGGTATTATTGTCCCTATTAGATATTCTGAGTGGGTGTCTAATCTGGTGTCTGTTAGGAAGAAAACTAGAGAGATCAGGCTTTGTATAGACTTTAGAGACTTAAACAAAGCTTCATTAAAAGACAATTACCCTTTACCAAAGATGGATCACATTTTACAAAGGGTGGTAGGGTCTAGAATAATTTCTTTGTTGGATGGCTATTCAGGGTACAATCAGATCTTAGTTCACCCTGCTGATCAATTAAAGACAACATTCACTACACCATGGGGCACTTTCATGTATGTGAAAATTCCCTTTGGTCTAATGAATGTTGGAGCAACTTTTCAAAGAGCCATGGACATAGCATTCTCGGAGGAATTGGGCTTCTTCATCATTATCTATCTCGATGATGTCACTGTATTTTCAAAAACAGATGAAGAGAACTTAGAACATTTAAGAAAATTTTTTGAGAAGTGCAGAAAGTTTGGGATATTTTTAAACCCTAAGAAGACACTATTTGGCCTCCAAGAAGGTAAAATTCTTGGGCACATTATTTCTGAGGAAGGTATAAATATAGATCCCAAGAGGATTGAGGCCATATTGCAAATCTCTCAGCCTCGAAACATTAAAGAGTTGTAGTCTTTCATCGGAAAGATTAAATTTTTAAGAAGGTTCATCCCCAACTTGGCTGAGCTCCTTAGGAATATCACGAACATGTTAAAAAAGGAGCAAGGGGTAAAATGTACCTTGGAAGCAAAGAAGTCTTTTGAACTGGTGAAACAAGCTTTAACCAAAACACTGGTTCTCATAAGTCCTGATTTTTCAAAGGATTTTTATATTTTTTCATTTGCATCAGAACATACCATAGTTGTTGTCCTTCTACAAAAAAATCCACAAGGACAAGAGCAGCCTATTGCATTATTTAGCAAGGCATTGAGGGATGCCCCTTTGAAGTATAACATTATGGAAAAGCAAGATTTCTCTTTGGTTAAAGCTTTGAAAGACTTCAGAGTATACATTCTTCACTCACACGTCATTACCTTTGTCCCAAACTCAGTTGTCAAAGACATTCTAACATAGGACCCAGATGGTAAGAGAGGTAAGTGGATCACTATTATTCTTGAATATGATTTAGAGATAAAACCCACTAAACTCATCAAAGTCCAGGGTCTAGCTAGATTGATGGTTGAATCCAATTTTGAAGTTCTTGATATTAATATGATTAATGCTTTGGATGATCAAGAGGAACTCTCAACTCCTATTGTTGAAAACCATTTTATGATTTCCTCTTGGTATGCTGATATTGTTTATATTTTTCTTAATTTGAATACACCTCCTGGTTTGACAAAAAAAAAGGCAAGATTCCTCAAATTGAAAGTTGTAAACTATTGCATTATAGATAGATGTCTTTATTGGAAAAATGCAAGTGGTCTATTGCTTAAATGTTTTCCTGAGTTTGATGCAGAGAAGGTTAAGCACCAGTTCCATGAAGGAGAGTGTGGAGGTCATTTGTACTGGAAGACAACAACCAACAAAATTTTGAGGGCTGGTTTCTATTGGCCTACTCTTTTCCATGATGTGCACAAAATGATCATAGCCTATCATAAGTGTCAACTTTTTGAAGGAAAAAGGAAATTGTTACCCCTACCTCTACATCCAATCACTGTTGAGGCCCCATTTCAACAGTGGGGACTTGAATTCATAGGAGAAATCCATCCCCCATCTTCTGCCCAGCATAGATGGATTCTCACTGCCACAGACTATTTCACTAAGTGGATAGAAGCCATACCTTGTAGACAGGCCAATGATTCAGTTATTATAAAATTTATGGAGACTAACATTCTCTCCAGATTCGGCTGTACTACCAAGATTATCACTGATAATGCATCAGCATTTGGATCAAAGAAAATGGTTGAGTTCTGTCATAGATATCACATAACATTGGGGCATTCCACGGCCTATTGCCCTCAAGGTAATGGACTTGCAGAATCCTTAAACAAAAGCTTAGTGAACATAATCAAGAAACTGCTGGAGGACAATAAGAAGTATTGGCACACAAAGCTGGTTCATGCACTTTGGGCTGGCAGATTGACTTTGAAGAAATCTATTGGTATGTCACCTTTCCAGCTTGTGTACGGTACTGATGCAATTTTTCCAAACAGCCTTGGTGTACCAGTGATGACGTTGATTCAAGAGTCACAAACGAAAGAAAATGACATGATCAGAAGAGTGAACCAGACCATTCATCTTCAGCAAACCAGAGAGGAAGTGTATAGCAAAGCATTGCAGAAGCAGGACAACATTAAAAAGCTTTTTGACAGAAGAACAAAGGCCAACAATTTCAAGATTGGGGACAAATTTCTAAAGTGGGATTCAAGAAGGGAAGAGAAGGGAAGGCATGGAAAATTTTACCACTTATGGCTTGGCCCTTACTCTATTCACTCAGCTGCCGGCAACAATGCATTTTTCTTGCAGGAGTTGAATGGAGCAGAACTGTTTGGGGGTCCTGTCAATGGCAGGATGCTTAAGCCTTACTTCTCTTGATCCATGTTATGTTCCAAATGCCTTTTTATCTTTTTTCCAGGATAAATATTTCATCCATCATTTCATTCAAAGTTGTAAAAATAAAAAATACAAAAACAATGAAAAGAAAGAAAAAAGGGTGGATTGTGAAAACAAGAAAGGTATAGCACCATACCAAAAAAGAGAAACAAATTCTGAAATTGTGCAAGCTTAAATTCCACTCCTACAAAACACACTTCTAGTTATTCAAACAACCTAATCTTGACTAATTAGTTTTAAATTTTCTGCTGATAAGATAGTGAATTTGATTTTTCAAACTGTTTAATCTTGGCTTATCAGTAGATAGTTTATGATAGAAATTAAAGGTTCAAACATGATCAAAATCTGAACATAAGTTTCCAAAAAGAGATGAATCAAATTTGTTTTATTTCTTGAGTCAAAAAGAGGTAAATCTGGTTCTAATTAGCTCAAAACCTGAACCGGAAAACAAAGTAGGAACAACTCAAACAAAAGTCAGAACAGAGCTGTTAAAAAGATGAAGGAAGAGTTTTCAATTTTCAGATCTTAAGCCTTCCATTTTTATTTAATTTTCTGTAAAATAAATGTCTATGTGCAGCTTGTTTTTATGCCATAGATCATAGCAAGTCAAACAGTTTAATCTTGACTTGACGGTTTTTAAATTTATGTTTTTAGATTTAGAGAATAAAAATCTGTTGTACAGTTTAATCCCAACAGATAGTAGAGTAGGTAGAGAAGCATCTGAACTCAACTGTTTAATCTGAGTTCAGGGAGAAATAAGGAGTAGAATTAGATTAGTTTTATGCTTTTAAAAGAATAAAATGTTGTAAAAGAGTTTGCCAATCCAAGTGCACTCTAATGAAGAAAAAATGTTAGATCAGTAAGATTGGGCAGGTAGAAAGTTTGTATTGATGAGGATCCATTATTTTTATGGTTGCTAATATATTTTCAGAAAAAGTCATCTCAGCAAAGGAAAATCAGCCTAATGGATCAGGAACAGGTCAGCCCCTCAGAGAACATAATGATGTGGCACAGGTCAGCCTCCCAGAGAATGAAAGTCTTAAGTTCTTGATGCCTTCAAGAAGGCACCATCCCCAAGTGGAGCCACTGTTAGCCACCTATAATATTTGTTATAGAAAAAGGTGGCTAAGACTTTTTGAGCCTTCAAGGAACAAATTTTATTATTAGAAAGTGTTGGCTCTTGAAGACTTTTGAAGGCCTCATGCCTTTCCTCTGTCCAAAACTTCATTGCTTTTTCCCTTCAGAACTCAGAAATCTTGCTGATTTCCAAGCCAGAATACTGCTGCAAGCACCATTTCCCTTTTCCCCTTCTTCCGAAACTAACCTTCATTTGCTTCCCTATTTCTCCATAAAATTCCTCTATTTTTCATGAGTTCTCTTCTTCCATTCATGAAAACCCATTTTTATAAGGTTTTGAGACTCACTCTTTTAAGCCTTACCGAGACCCTCGAATCCATTTGAAAGCATTGGAAATCCATAAAAAACACATGTTTGTGCATAAGGGTTTAAGCCCCTTTGGGCTAGGTCTCAGCCACTTCCCCCACATGCCCGCACCTTAGAACCAGGTGCTAAACCCCTCACAGCGCTTATCGCATTGCTAAATTCCAAAGGCGCAAGTCTTTTGCCGTGGTTCTAAAAACTCCGATGCAATTAGCTCCTCCTTTCTAGCCCCCTTTCATATCATCCTCCCATGCGCCCTAAGGCCCCGCAATCGGGCGCCAAACCTTTAAATATGTCTCTGCCTGAAGTATTAAAACCTTTTGTTATTTTAATTCTTAGGTTTTTAATTATTTTATAACTTATCTGCCAGTCCAAATTTCAAATTAACCTCCACCGTCGATCTGATCTCCAGATCGACGGTGTGAAGTCCGTCTCCCTGTGGTCCCCGCTGTCCATAAGCTGATTTCCCAAAATCGGCGGTATCCATCGCACCGCCTTTGGGCGAAAGCTGTTTTCCCCCGATCACCAGCGATTCCATACATCGCATGACACGCGTCCCGTGTAATTTTTCAAAACCGCTTGCCCATCACGCGTTATGAATCGAACGTGGATGCCCATCGATATTGCTGTCCACCGTCCGATCTGGGGCGGGCCATCCAATGGCTATCGCTCACCGAAGACGCCCGATCGTTAATCGGACTACGGCGCGCCATCCAGTTAATCTACGCCGTTGATATGATCTGCAGATCGACGGTCCATATTCTATCACCCTGATTCCATTGCCCGGTCAACAATTCTCCATTTTGACTTTCCCCTTTACTCCCGACCGTCGATCGCTGCGTGATCGACATCTCTGATTTAATATTTCTTCCACCTTCTTCGATCAATCCTGATTGTTGGATGATGCCATCCAACGGCCGCACTTCCTCCACATGCCTCCGCATCAATAAACCTATGAATGCATGGATTTTATAATTTTTGTTTGTATTTTGTAGGGTTTCGAGGTTTTTCTCGCCAGTTTCAAGGAAAATTCGAAGGCAGAAGATGACGGTCTTCCTGCCTTCAATTCGCCGAAGGAAATCCTTCACGGGGTATAAATTCATGTTTCTTCAGTTTTTTCCTCAGGCATTGATGCCACATAATCCTGCGCAGCCCTATTTATCAGAAAAAACCAGGGATCGGGCATAGTCAGAGAGTATCAGTGACGAAGACCAGAATTTACCAGAACAGAGGATTAAAGGACAAATTTGTGGGGATTACCTCTAAGATGCTTATCAGAAGCCTCATCCCCAAGTAAAACATAGTCAAAAGAAAATCATAAATGTGTTAACTGACAGAAAGGCCTCCACCACCACATTTGAGGTGAATTGATTCCTCAGCTACCATAAATGCCACCTGTGCCTCAAAACATTCAAAACAGAGGCCGAATTTATTAATCAAACAAAGATATTTGCCTCAGCGTAGCCAGGGAGTTACTTTTGCAAGCCATTCAATGCAAGAAATATCTGCAGAGTTACTGCAAACATTACACAAAACCTCAAAGTCAAATAAAGCTCCCACCGAGCTTAATCAAAAATGTAAAACAGTTAATGCAGACAGAATGTTTTGTAAACCTCTCCATCGAGCCCCTCAAAGGCCGAGAAGTCTTGAATCTGTATTAGTTGCCATGAGAGATATTTTATCAGATCTCACCTTCTCATTCTTCTATAAATACTTCTGTAGAAGATGAGAAATTGTTGGTTGCAGAACTTTGATATACACTTGAGCTTAAATTTCTGATCGTAAATAGTGTTCACTGGCTCTTGGAGCTCTACTGGTGATAGATTGGTTAGGCTGAGATGTGTAGATGGTTGCTAAACTAAAGCATTGGACTTAAAGCTGTAACTGGTTTGGAGAATCAATACAAGCTGATTTATGGGATCCTGGTCTATGTTGACGGTGATGTTTTTCTTATTGTAACTTGTCATTTTGTTTCTGTTTTCACTGTGTTCCAATTTCTCTTATAAAGAACAACATGCATAGAGTTAGGACCTACTGTACATTAGTAACCTTCTCTGATTGAAAATATTTATATATATGTTTTCTTCCATTCTGTGTTATTTAGGAATGATTTAATTCAGTTTAAGCATAGGAATGATGGTGTTCCCTCGTCTTATTGTCTTAGCTGAATGTTATTCTTAAATGTTATTTTCAGTATATGTTTTGTGAAGATGAATTGAGGAAGATATGGTGAGCCCTGGTCCTAGTTTTATCTCCGCTACTTTCTGAATGTTTCCCTTGGAATGTGTTACAAGCTGGCTAGTTTAGAAGTACTTACCAGATCTTAGGCCATTCTGTGTTATCTTTGTGTTTGTCTTGATAGTAACTAAGTAAAGCAGAGCTAGGAGAGGATTTGTGGTGAGCCCGACCCGCTAGTTTCTACTCCAAAGGTTGCCTCCGAGTTTCCCTTCATTTTAAATGTTTTCTATTGAAAGTGTATCAAAGGCTGGCTAGTTTAAAAGTACTTACCAGATCCTAGTTTGCTTTTATGTTTTTCTTGAGTCCATGTCAAAGGCTGACTAGTTTAAAAGTACTTATCAGATCCTGGGCTGCTCTTGTTCTGCATCCGTTTATCTCTCCTTCTTATTGTATCATTTCATTCCATAAATCAAACTTAAAAGAGATCCTTAGACATAGATGACTTTCCCATAGACCACTCTTGCCTCTCACGTTTCACCAACCTATTATGACTCCATAGCCCAATGGACTAAAACCTGCAATTATCTATCTTTTTGGTCGAAGGTTATTCTGATTGCTCGCAACTTCTCACCTTTGAAACTCTTTGAATTTGAGACTTTCAACCTCAAACAATAATCATGCTCAACCATCCAAAAAACAAACAAACCCTTGGCCTTCATAACTAGCCTAATATAATAACCCCAAACTTCAAAGACAAATCCATCTTTGTACATACTGGAGAGATCCCTCTCTGGATTCAGGAGGGCTAGATCCTAGAATCACAAAGTTGGTTGAAACGATGTTGCTTCTGCAGTTTTAGTCTCACCAATCTACTAAAATTACAGATTCCTAACACGTTGTACCACAATGTGCTTTCCACCTCATAGCTTGCGCAATGTAACTTTGGTCAACTTCACTTAGCCACCTTGCAAAATAGGCCCCTTTCACACATGGAGGTGTGAAATCAAATACCAAAGTGATTCCTTATCAAAATATGAGGGATTTTATTGTGATTTTCATTATTCATGGGTCTCCTTACCCATTTATTCTCAACCTATGTGTAATTAGCAAAAATTAATGTTCCAATTTTATGCATGAAAATTTTGCAACATTACAATCCTCCCCTCCCAAATCTTGCTTGTCCCCAAGCAACTGCAAGGATAGAAATAGAAGGCCTTCTATCAATGCATGGAGTCTATTATGTGTTTGAGGAACATCTCCCTCATGTAGATCCTCCATCCCCAAGCTATCAACCATGCAAAATGAGTCACCTTCCAACTAGGCAACCCCTGAAAATAATCCTACACCTTGTGCTCATGTAGAATAGGTGGGTTGAAATTCTGAACATGGTAAGCTCCATGGCCTACCCCACGCTGTCCTCTTCTCCACTCATGATAAATGTGGAGTGCAATCTGAACTCGGACTGCAATAAGGTTTCCTTCAAGAGGAAAAATGAAGTCTAGATCCCCAAGGACCTCTCCTCCAACGCTGCAAATAAAGCTGGCCCAAATGATCTCATATGTGATGAGTTGGAGTTAATCATCATATCGAATCCAAACAGTCATATGGTTCACCTCATGGAAAAAACATTGGCTGAACTTGGTGACCATATCATCTCCCATACCCCCCTTGGAGCATGAGCTGCAAAAACAATGGAGGTTCCTCCTCCCAAAGGGCACATCCACCCAATGATTTCCTCCCTCATCATGATACATATGGGGCTGCTGATGATATAGGGCTGAAATATAATGGTCTTCAAGAGAGACCCAAACCTCCCCATCAAACATATGAACCATGAAATGCCCCTTCCAAAAATTCAGACTCTCTAAATAGCTCCTCCCACATGAAGGAAAGAGGTGAAGCTTGGATATCATGGGCTGGCCATTTTTTCCCTTGAAATATACAACATGTAAAATAGGGAGAATCATACTCCCAATGGGCATATTCAATTCATGTCCCACTTTCCAAACAAAGCTCCCCATGTCAAAAGAAAATTCTGCAATGCGTGGAAGCAGGAGCCAATAGAAACAATCTGTCATATGACAACCGGAAAGTGGATCATAGTTCTAGTCATGGAACCTGCACAGTGCACTCACTGTCTGCATCAAAATAGAAAACAACAAGTGCTTTTCAAGCCAATTTTTTGCTGCCACAATCATCTCATAAGATAGAAACATGAACATAAAATATGGTGTCAATAGTGCCCACCAAGAATCATGTGGCTTCCCCCACAGTCCACCCATGAAATATCCAATCTCAATGCTGCAAATGGCTCCAAGTACATCATCATATAAAACATGAGAAAGGATGATCCTCCTAAATACCATATGATGATCATATAAAGTAAAGGAAGGCAAATAATAATATAGATGTATACCTCCTCTACCAGGTACTATGGACATTGAGCTGAAATGGCTACACTGAAAGTGCTCCCTTATTCCCAATGAGTAGGAAGGTGGCTGTGACATCCTCATCATCATCATTCGGGCTATGCATCTCTCCATATGATGATATATATCCTGCTGGATGCCCTCCCAAATGAACTCCTCCGCCAAAGAAAGATATGCATCAATATGCATGGAAAAGAAGTCCTCCTGTGCTGCAAGTAGCATCTTCTCCTCAAGACTAGAGGATCTTGTCAAGAAGAATCTACCATGTGAGTACATGACCGTATCCTCTACCATATATCTGTCATCTCTCTCCGGTTCATCAAGCATACTGCAAGCACCAAGATCCGTGGAGTACCCCACTAAGAGTGAAGATCTTGAGTAAGGATCAATTTTCCTAAGAGACAGTGCTGGTGATCTGGCTTATGTAGCTCTCCTCCTGTTGCTGCCTACCACTTTGACATCCCTCATGCCAAGGTTTTCCTCCAAAATATTTACCTCTCCAAAATACAAGAGCGGTGAATCCCACAACATGATGCCTCTCATCAATGATAGATCTGGTGGTCTCCCTGGTGGGATGCCCCTATGCAGTGAGACATAAATATCAAGAGTGGACTATACATATGGTTGGGCATCCTTGCCCCTGCTCTCCCTGTGCAGTACAACCTTTCTCCTCTTTGGATTTACTTTTTGGAATTGAGAAGGGTGTGTGCCTCTCATCACATGATGCTGCTCTTTCTCTCCTCCTCTTTATTCCAGCTGCAAAATGGCACAATCATGTTGCTCAACGATTGTGCTTGGACCTCCATGTATGAGATCCTGGGGACCTTCCTGCAAGGATGCAAGAATCCCTCTTATTGGAGCATATGCTCCTCCTCCCTCTGCATGAGGTACTAGATCAGCTCTATGATTGACAGCGTTGCTGCCCTTCTCGTCATCAACATATGTGGGCAACTCTTCCAAAATGAGATCCTCTCTTGAAAGAGAGACCTCCATGAGTCCTTGTCCCAAAATGCAAGATGAAGGTCTTGCCTCCAATAAAGCACCATGCAAGATATCAGCCTCCTCTAAGGGTTTCTGAAGTGATCTTGAGCCCATGAATTCCTCCATCTAATGCAAGGGTTTGGTTTCTCTAGGAATGTTTGTTTCCTCCACATGTGTTTCATATTTCTTCCCACCAAATTCTCCCATCAAAGCCCTAATGAACATTACATAGGAATAATTATTTTCATTTTTCAAGGCAAGGGACCCAAATAACCACCATGCACAGACTTTATCTAGCTCTTTAATCCAAGATTTGGCTGAATAAGTAGAGGAACCATCAAAGACAGATAGGAGAAATCTATCCTGATCATGCTACTTGCTCCTCCTCACCATGATCTTGCAAAACTCCAGTAAAAAGATGTGATCTCTAAAATTATGAGTTTGAGATTCATACTCATGCAAGAAACCACTAAGAGTTCCTTGGAAGAAGAAGGCATACCAGAAGAAGGGAACTGCCATGTGACTGCGCTGTACCCCTTGGTGTGTAGCTGCATGCTCACACTCCTCATGGAAAAATCTAGAGCTGGCCCTTGATTCAGCCCTTTTATTTTCTTCTCCAAAATATGGAGTCTTTTTCCTGCTTATTTCTTGGTCTCCTGGATGAGAATAGGAAGTGCAGGGTTCTTCCTCTTCTTCTTGCTTCTCCTCCTTGGAGAGGTTCTTATTTGCTCTAAAAACTGATGAGAACACGCTCATCCTCTTCATCATCTTGATTTCTTCTTTCTTGGGCTTGAAGGCCGCAAGCTGAGCCAAGAAAGATGCTCTGATACCATTGTAATGTTCCGAAATGGAAATCAATATTTTTTTCCTCGCTGACGAGCTCCTTTGTCGGAAATATGAACAAGGCTATGTCAGAGATTGACTGAGAGGGATTTTACCAGCTATGTCACCTCTAAAGAGAGGATGAGAACTGGAGGCTATCTGGCCTTTTCTCAGACTCTGCCTATAGCTATGTAAATACTTCTTCCTCAGAAGAGCTTGCTCAATGGGATGAGCTACAACAATATGCAAACAAATACATGAAGAGTAAACTTGCTTCAATCTTAGAAAATGATAGAAGAACTCATAGCCATTGTATTAGCTCATAGCAGTAAAATAAGTGTACAATATCTTGAGGGAAAGAGCACTCAAGAGAGGGAATGATCATCCTCAAAGAACGAGTACATGAAAGCATGAAATATATTGCTGCATAGACTGCCCTAGCTATGACTGCGCAGTCTTATGGAGACATTGCTGCATACAAGTATGAAATAGGATGATATTGCAATATAGCTCAAGAAATGAAGGGGAGTGTGCTCTCAACCCCTAAAAATAATGATACAACAATAATACAACAATCCTTACGATGATTGGCTACACTATATTCCCAGAATGGGAAAATACCAAAATGTCGGAGTTGTTGGGTAGCTGCAGCAACTCATAACCAAAATAGAAGGAGATGGTAGAATTTTCTCTACAATCTGAATCAATCTCCTCCAAAGAATTTATGGAGTGCAAGGCTGATCCCAACAATGGAAATCTCTCCCTCCAATTTGATTGTGAAAACCCCCACTACAGAATAACTCTGAAATAGTGCAATCTATGGAAGGGACTACGCTGATGAAGATGGGAGAAAGCTTGGCCTGCTGCCAAAATCTGAAAATGATCTCAATAACAATCCTCAATGATATCTCCAGTAAATGGAGACTCCTTTCTCTACAAATCAAGTCCTGGAGTGATGTGGTGGAAGCCTCCACTGCAATCCCAGCAACACAATGTCTTCTTGCTGCAAGAATAACGATGTGATGGAAGAGAATGCTTTGGCCTTGAGCCAAGATGTGGAGAAAGCTGAAGATAAATTCCTCAAGAGGCCTCTCATGAGGAGGAAGGAATCCTAAATAGGAATTCCTCTAGCAACTCTGTTGAACAACAGGAGTATGCTCCTTGTCTCTCAAGACAACGAAATCAATAATCTATTCATCAACAGAAATGGTTGTCTTGCCCTCTTATACAATTTTGAGCTCTCTCTCCATGGGCCCCACTTCATTAGGGTTTTCCTTCTCAAGGAATCTTCCCTCCTTCTCTATTGCGTTGTACCACAATGTGCTTTCCACCTCATAGCCTGCGCAGTTTGACTTTGGTCAACTTCACCTACCCACCTTGCAAAATAGCCCCCTTTCACACATGGAGGTGTGAAATCAAATACCAAAGTGATCCCTTATCAAAATATGAGGGATTTTATTGTGCTTTTCATTATTCATGGGTCTCCTTACCCATTTATTCTCCACCTATGTGTAATTAGAAAAAATTAATGTTCCATTTTTCTGCATGAAAATTTTGGAACATTACATCTATCTTTCCCTGAATATATTTGTATATTTTTGGCCTTGATTTCTAGTGTTGCTAGCTTGATTTAGACCCCATAGCCCAATGAAAAATTAGATTTATCTCTATCTTACCTCCAAGTGATTTTTTCCTACCAAACCCTTTAAACGAAACCAAATTGTACTTTCATAACTTGCCTAATATTATAAATAAAAACAAAGTTAAACTTTAAAGGGAGAGCCCTATCTGAACCCTAGGAAGGTTAGATCTTAGAGTTTGAAGTAGGTTTGTGCTTACCTCGGTGAATTCTCTCTTGAACCTGGAGAAATTAGTGAGTGATAACAGATGGGAGGTATGTATGTGCCTTATGTGATGGAGATTCTCCATGTTCACTATGCTACATGTTTCAGGGAGAACATTGGGCAAACCATGTTTGTTTCATTTAAACTATTATCTCGTTATGGGATGGATTATTGGAATCTCATGAAAAATTTGGAGGAGAAATTCATGGAGGGATGGATTGGTGAAAAATTAGCTTATGAGGGAAGCTTATCAAATGTTGGTGTCACCAATGATGGAGGTTTGCAACACTCACTTTGTCAGTTGCTTGAGGAAAAGCAACATTTGGGAAGGGAGGATTGTAATATTCCCAAATTAGTCATGAGCTAATTGGAATATTCAATTTTGTTTTATTGCTTTGGTTAAAGAAGAAGAGGGCAAAGGAGGTCCATAATTATCCTTAATAATGAACAAATCAATGCCAAATGTGAAAGAGACAAATCTTGGCAGCTTAATTAAAGCACCCTTGGTGTGAAAGGGGCTGGATCACTTTGACTAGGTCAACCTTGACCAA
This sequence comes from Pinus albicaulis, assembly GCA_034641835.2. NCBI lineage: Eukaryota > Viridiplantae > Streptophyta > Pinopsida > Pinales > Pinaceae > Pinus > Pinus albicaulis. The sequence continues at coordinate 532,106,984 of CM076575.1, read as the reverse complement.
ATCAATAGCGCTGTCATGGAGGAGTGGCCATCAATGAGGGAAAACGCAGTTTTAGATAGAGATGCTTTGTGTGAATGTAGTGATATTTTTGGATGGGGCTTAGGGTTTGCAAGATCATATTATATTTAAGGAAGAGGATGGCAGCCATACGGAGGTTGTTGATGTATATTATATTTCTAAATATATGGTTTTTTTAGACATATATCTTTCTCTTGCTGTTTAGTCGAGATAGAGTGCTATTTAGCATAGGGTGTTCCTGATAGGGAATCCCACCTATTCCATTCAGTAGCTCTTGGAGGAGTCTTGCACTACATTTTCCACTATCTGGCTTAAGGCCAAGCTTCTTCTTTCAACTACAACAAAAATACTGTTGAGGGTTTGGTTATTTTTGCAGGTTGCAACAAGTGGTGATTAGATCTTTAGATCTAGGCCATCTCATTGCTTATTTTTAGTGGAGGAGGATTTCTTTCCATTTGGAGGAAAATATTGAAGGCCATTGAGCTTATTTTCAGATCTTGGCATCAGGCCAACCATATTTTGATCCCTACAACACAGTTTACTTCCAGATCTGCGTTATTTTTGTAGGAGTTGCAAGGTGGTTTGGCACACCATTTGGAGAGATGATTTTCAAGTGATGGGGATCTGCCTTTCACTTTAAGGATCTACTGGAGGAGGCTTTTTTATTGATCATATCACATCAGCCACACTCTCCAGATCTATAATTTTCAGTAGATCTGTAGTCTTAGATCTCAGATCTACAACTTGTACTTGGTGTTTTGTTGAAAACCCTTAAGGGGTTATTTAAAGGAGCTTGTATAGTGCATGGATCTGATATAGATCTACCTTTTGAGGCACATATCAGCTCTAGGTCTGATGTATAATAATTTTCTATAGCAGAGCTAATAAAATAATGATGTAAGGGCCTTCCATATTTTCTACATGATTGCAACACCTCTTATTGAGGGATTTTATTCATTGGAGGCTTCTATTTCAAGTTATGCATCTTGTGGCCCATTTATTATGTACATTTTGTTGTTGTAATAACATATGAAATGTCCTCATATTGGTCTCTTACTTTATAAATGATGATATGCAATATTATTCCAACATTTTGCACTATATTCCTGCTTTTCCCATTTGGGAATATTACACACTCAGAACCTTCTTCTTGTGGTGGAGCTCTTCCAGGTCATCTCTGAGTGCATGGCTGGAATGAAAACGTGCCAGGTGTTGAGCGGGGATCAGAGTGGTCATTGTAGCTTCTAATTTCTCGAACTCTTCTTCCTTCTGGCATAGTTATTGAGAAAATTCGCGCAGGAGAGGGTCGTATTACCAGAGCTGCATAGTTGTCTCAAGAAATTTTGCACCCTGAGCGATGTGAGCTGTAATGGTATTCGTGGCCTCTGTGACTAGTGTAGCTCTCTGGGCTCATACCTCAGGCAGAGTTTCTGGCTTCAACTTCGCCTACAATGCAACATTCTACTTCTCCATCTCGGTCTTGACATGCTAGATCTCGGTCCTAGAAGCCTTCAAGGCTGCGACAAGTTCCTCAATCTTCGCCTGGGGGCGGCATAGACCGAGATGTCTTCAGTCACATCTACACATAGTTTGTTGATAAGACGCTCGAACTCGGTCTGCTGCATGGTGGCAAGGATGCACGCAACCTATGCCTGGGACGCCTCAATGGTCTTTTCAACGTTTGTCTGCTCGACTGTACTTAGCTGCTGCTGCACCCGACGGTCCCTGTGTTTGATTTCCTCAAAGAGGGATGTACGGAGAACCTGCAGTGGTTCGTGTGGAAGCCAAGCCAAGTCCAGATGTACCTCTGTGCAAGCCTAGACTTGCGTGCATAAGGAAGGAAAATTGAGAGTGATTGTTGTGCCTGGTAGGGGGCAGAGGCGGCTCTCAGTCATGACAATCAACTTAGTGTTGGTTGCTGGAGGAAGCCTCGCTTGAACCACGCTCATCTGCAGGGCATCGACCTTGAGCTGCAGAGCTTGGAGCTAAGATTGTAACGCGGTGACTGTGACCTTCTGTTGCTTTTCCAAAGCAAGCCATTTTTATTCTGAAGTGAGGGTGATGACATTTGCGATTTATTCCAAGTCTTCCTCGGTCAAAGTCACCTCAGTCCCCCTATAGGGCCTCATAGACTGTCGTTTCATTAGCTGGCCCTTGAGAGGTTCAGTTGTTCGCTTTGTACCACGCGGGGAATTAGTACACTACGCATTCAGACCCTCTGTGTCCATGTCCTGCCGCAATTCTTGCTGCGATTCCTACTCCACGCCCTGTGCTACGTCCTTCCTTTTGGCGGAGTCTTTTGGGCCAAGACCTTCTGCATCCTTGGTGGTATCAGGCAAGGTGGTCATAGGGACTGTGCTTGTACTATCAATGTCAACCGTTCCCGATTTGAATCCCAATCTCCAGTGCGGTGGCCAAGTGGCGATGAGCCGGTCAGTTTCCTCATCGGCGACCATGTAGGGCGGAAACATCCAAGTTGGATCCTTACGGCCCTGAATCTGCACATTGTGCATTGTGACTTGGAATTCTGCGATGCTCTTGTATTTTTCGTAGACCGTCAATGACAAGCATTGTCGGGAGTGAATAGCTGCGATGAGTGCACTCTAAAATAGCAACCAAAAGACTTTTTTCTCCTTAACCCGCTACTCATCCTCTGAATCCCATAGGTTCGCCTATCGCGCTACTTCACACATGTTTGGTTCAAGCTCAGGGAGGACTAATCTTTCAGGGGCTTCCCATGCAACCAATGCAATTAAAATCAACAACCAAGAGTAGCAGAATGACCTCCTGTGATCCTAGGCCTCGCACACATTTTCTAGGAACTCAGTGTAGAGGAACTACGACTAGTTAAAGCAGACCCTTTTTTCCCAGCGTCCAGCCAACTGAATCACATAGGCAGGGACTGTTGTTTCCTGACACTTGTGCATCATTTTGTAAGTCAACAGCAGGGTACCCATGCACACTCCAGGGTCATTAATGGTGTTGATTATGAACCCTCTGGTGTTGCGCTCTACATGGTAGTCTTCATGCACCTTGTCGGCGATCTGTTGCTTATACTTCTTGCCAACATGCTCCATGGGGTTTGGCCCCTCCATGGGGAGACCAGTGATGCGGTGAATCAGGGCACATCGAGGAGAATGCGGTCTTGGATCCACAAGCTGTCATCATGGAATAGGGCTAGCAGTTGTCGCACGACTTGGTCAGCTACATTATATCGGCTAAAGTGAGGTATCCGCAACAAGCTCAATAATTCAGATTTTTCTAACCTGCACGCCCACGACATTGGTACGACCCATAACACGTCATCCTCCATTAGTCTTTTGAGGTATAGCTCAAGTGAAAACTCTGGGAAGGCCTCTAGGTTGGCCAGGTTGTGATCATCAAACTTGATTGAGGAGAGCTTGCCATATGCTTCTCCAAGTATGGGGACTTATCCCAGAATTAGCGGCATTTTCATATAGGAGTGCAGACCCTCAAGATTCTTAGGTGTGCACACCTAGGGCCTTCGAGGCCGAACATAGGGCGGTAGCCACGTGATTGGGGAACTGATCCGAGCTTCTTCTTGCGCAGACAGAGGTCTCTTTGCTGGGTTAGGCGAACGTGCCTTAGGCACCATTCGGGGAGATTGTACATTCCCGAGGGAGGTGCACAGCTTCCCCCCAGCCCATTTCGTGGCCCTCCCCTACCCTTGCTCTTGGCCCTTCCATTTACTCTTCTTTTTCTCCACCTACTTCCCCTTGGTTGGTGTGGACATAACTTCTTCGACTTCATGGGTGACCTCCAATACTTCATCGGAAGCTAGCTTCATAGAGGCCACGTTCTGCGATGATTCCATGGGATTGGTCACAGTCATTCTCACTCAAAATCAAACTCAGGGTTACTAACATCAGAGGGGGTAACACGCCCATACATGAACATAGCATAATAGTTATGAAAATTCTCAAGGCACAAGATTTTCAGCACATGTGAAACCCAATTCGGAACTACCCTTTTCCATTTATAGCGTTGAAGAGTGAACAACGGTCGGATGAAACGTAGCTGAAACTTACCATAACGGAAATGGTAAAAAACCTTCAGAAATCTCCGCATTAATTGCCTATTGCCTGCTCCTTCCAATGGTAAATTTGGCCTTTTACCCAGCGGTACTGTTCCAATGGCTATTTTTCGCAACTGTGTATTACCCCTGCACTCCCAACGCACACCCCCAGGCTTCAGACCTACGGTCGACCCCTGCGCTCCCAATGCACCTTCCCGAACTTCCTGACCTGTGGCTAGCCCTTGCGCTTCTAACGGACCTGCCTGCACTTTTCCTTGTTCTTGCGCGCATTCCTTCCAATATAGCTACTCCGGCCATATAGTCATTTGATTCGGTATGGTTTGAGATGGATGCGATTAACATATCTTGGTACAATATCACTGCACAATGTAGCTAACCAGACAACTTCTCTGTCAGTGATTTCCTTTACCATATAGGGCCCTATCTAGTGTTGACGGAACTTCCTCGGGTGTTTCGCAAACTGGCTATCGTATAGCAGGACCAATTGTCCCTTCGAAAAGACCTTCTGTTGAATATGTCTATCATGCCACAATTTTTCCCGATCATTCTAAACTTGCTGATGAAAGTTAGCAATGAATCGATCTTCCTCCAAGGCAACTAGATACGCTAAGCATTCCTCCATGATGTCAGGCTCCACCATGTTTGTAAAGGCTACGATGCGCAAGCTAGAAATAATATACTCCATGGGAATAATGGCCTCCTTTCCATAAACCATCTGAAATAGTGTTTTCCCAGTCGATTTCTTGCACATGGTCCAATAGGCCCAAAGGATCAACAGGATGCGCATGTCCCAATCGTTTTGATCGACATTACAAATCTTGGTCAGTGCTTGTTCTAGAATTTTATTAAAAGCTTCTACTGTTCTATTTGCCTGCGGGTGATATGGGGTACTTTTTGCACGGTGGATTTGAAATTCTTCAGTCAAAGATTGTATTGTTTCGTTAAGGAAATGCATACCTCTATTGCCCATCAAGATCTTCGGAGAACCAAACCTGGTGTTAATGTGACCAAAACTAAAGTGCGCAACAATATATGCAGTACAATGCTTCACAACTTGCGCTTTGGCCCATCTGGTTAAATAATCAGTCACAGTGATAATGTTGTGAGCACCTGTATTCTTATCTGGTGGGTTGATGGGCACAACGAAGTTGATTTCCCATTTATCGAATGCCTGCAGTGCCATCTGTGGTTGTAAGGGAATTTCACCCATGTGCGATGGTCTTCCTGTCCTTTGGCATGTATCGCAGACTTTGCAATAGTCATAAGAGTCACTATGCAATGTGGGCCACCACAACCCAGCTCTTAAGATCTTCTGTGCCGTCAATTTTCCTGCATAATGACCTTCTGCTACACTTCCATGGGCTTCTGCTTAAATGGCTTATCTTTCATGCTCTAGAACGTACCTTCGCAAAACCTCATCAACTCCAAGCTTATACAAGTGGCCTATTATGATGGTAAAGTCCACTGTGCGAGTTACCAAATCTTTTTTCTATTGTACCAAATACTCTGCAGGTGCCATCCCCGTAGTTAAGAATTGAATGATATTGGCAAAGTGCGCATCAACCACCTTAATAGCGAATAGCTATGCATCGGGCAAAGCTTCCTCTAGGTTGGTCAGTTCTTCACCACTCCCGGTTCAAGACAAGTGGTTTGGTCCAACATTTAGTTTCCCTGGCTTCATAGTGATCTCAAAGTCATATTCTTGAAATAGCAATAACCATTGGCAAATCTCCCCCCCCAACACAGGCTTATTGACTAGGTACTTCAAAGCGGAGTGATTCATGAACATCTTGAAGTGCCCTCCTAGCAGATAATGCCGGTATTTTTGCAGGGAATATACCATGGCTAGCCCCTCGTGCTCAGTAGTGGAGTAGTTACACTCCACACTAGAGAGTTTTCTACTAGCAAACACAACCGAGTGGTCAATGTCCCCCTCCCTGGGCTACGTAAGGGAAACTCCCAAGGTGATCCATGAAGCATTTACGTGGACATGGAAAACCTTCGCCCATTTGGGAAATATAAGGATAGGTGCAGAGACCATCTTTTCCTTGATTAGATCAAAACTCTTCTAACACTCTGCGTCCCAAAAAAATGACACGTCATTCTTTAACAACTTCTCTATGGGTTGCATGATCAGTGCGTACCCTTGAATGAACTTGCTGTAGTAGCCCATGTGCTCGAGGATAGAGCGCAGCTGTTTCTCAGTTCTAGGGATTGATAAGTTGATGATAACTACTACCTTAGCAGGGTCAACCATCAACCCTTTCCGATAGAATATGTGGCCCAACAAGATCCCAAAAGGTACGCGAAATATGCACTTATTAATATTTAGGGAAATCTGGGGCTTTCGCCAGGCATCCAACATCATGCGCAGGTTCGAGACGTGGTTCTTGACCAATCCAAATACTTTCCAATCATCAAAATATACCTCCAAGAACTTGTGGATGAAATCCTTGAATACTGCGATCACTACCCGCGAAAATATGGTAGGGGCATTTTTGAGCCCAAACGGCATGACGATGTACTGGAAGGATCTCTATTTGGTAGCAAACATAGTTTTGTTGCGATCTTCTGGTGAGATCCTGATATGATGGTAGCCCAAAAACCCATCAGTGAATGAGTATGCTTCCTGCCCTCCCACACTATCGAGAATTTCATCAAAGAATGGCATGGGGAAGGGATCATGTATGCATGCATCATTCAGTTTTCATAGGTCAACACAGATTCTTATTTCTCCTTTAGTATTTTTCTCTTGAACCACCATAGGGCTTACCCAATCTAACTGTTCTACTGGTTCGATGATACCTGCAGCTAGCATTTTGTCAATTTCTTCCCTGACTTTCTGCTTATACTTGGGGTTCAAATGGTAAGGCCACTGCTTGACAAGGCATGCATATGGTTTTAAAGTGATGCGCATGACCCCCAGGTCCCTTGTAATACCCTTGAGTTCTGAGAATTTCATGGGAAACAGGTCCTGGTACTTCGTGAGAAGCTCCACGACTTTCTCAATGGTATCATCATTCCAGTAGTCCCCAATCTTAGCTAGCTTATGTTGTTCTTATGTTCCAATGTTGACTTCCCTTCGCTTAAGAGGCTTGGTCACATCGACGGTCTGCAGTGGGGGTCCAACAACTGCGCTTTCACCCTCCAATTCCGGGAGACTGATATTTTGTGGGTCTTTGTAACATTCCTCCATTAATAGATTGCAACAATTAACAATATCCTGCATCTACGTATCCCAATATGGTGCCCCATACTCCACACGAGGGCACGATTCATCAAATACTAGGGCATCTATGTTTTGTAGAGATTCGTCTAATTCCTCAGTTCTGCCAATCAACCTGAACGTCCCTACAAAATCATCCTTCATGGTCTCCCAGTGGCAGGTATGATAATGTAGCTCTGCATCCAAATACCATGCAGTGGGGATAGGCCCCAAGGCATGAATGAACAGGTGGACTCATTCATCCTCGGTCCTTTCACACCAGACCTCCATCCATGCGGCCAAGTGTTTGCGTGGGTCCCCTTGGCCAAGTAAAGTCTCTACGCGTAGGTGAACCATAGATTCAAACCATAGGATCATCATCTTGTGACATTCCTCCCAATCTTGGAATGTCCCCTTATGAGTTTCCCACTACCTTACAAGGGTCACACGCATGGCTAGATTAAGCACCCACATTCTTCGTTCCCTTGGGACTTCTGCTTCGAATGATCTAAGAAAATCCCTAACACTACTAAAACCATCAAATTGAGGAAAATATATTACCTCTGAGGAGATACACCGAAAGCTCTTCGTGATCCTAAGACACTGTAGCGCAGATACAACATGTAACCGATTCTGCCAATTTTCGATCTCCCCATCAGTGTCAGAGAGGCATTCATTGTATTTCTCCCACAAAAGCATGCCATTAGCCATAGGATTAATCCAATCCTCATCCTGGGCAGTTAATTTATAAATAAGATCCATGTCGTCTTCTTCACACACAGGTTCTGTGTACTGTTCTCCTTCTGCTAGGTCTAGAGGGACTATTACCCTCATACCCTCATTCTAAAAAACCATTTTCCTTTTCTTCAAGTTGATAATGCCTCCTGTGTCTATAGCCCAATCTAGTCCCAGGAGCACAAGATAAGGGTCTGCATCTTCTACAATTTGAATTACCTAAAAATCCACACTTACCTTAACCCCTGCGATATATACCATAATTTTTGACAATCTCCCCAACGATATGATCTTCTGTTAGTTAGCCATGCGCAACTGTATATTAGACCATTCTAGCTTAGGTTCTCCCATCCTCTGCCACGTCTGTTCAGGTAGGACGTTCTCATTGGATCCCATATCCAAGATGACCTGATCCATTTCATAATCGCCAATCTTCATTGTTAGCCGCATTTCCTAACTAGTGTGTTTCTTATTCTTGTACAGTTTGTGAACATCTTTACCTTCTATTGGAGGGTTATTTCTTTCTATGCAGTTGTCTATCAGTGCTTGAAGATTTTCTATTTCCTCCTGGTTGTGTAGAAACTTCATGCATGCTTGTAGGAATGGTTTAACTTCGTTGTCCACTCTTAGGTTTGTTGGAGCCGTGGAAGTAGATGCCTCATCCTTGGTAAAGTCTTTGCGAGCTTCAATGAAGGTTTCTTTCTCCTTCTATAGGTCCAAGCTTTCCTTCTTGACAACATCTTTTGGAATAAGGGGCTCAGCTGCAGCTTTTTCCTCAGCTCCTCTAGTAGCCATGCCGCTATGTGTTATGACATTAATACTAGGTCCCTCATCATGTGGTTCTACCTTAACCCTTTGTACATTATACGTTGGAGTCTGTTGTTTTTCCTGCATTTTCACTATCAGTACTGGACAATCTTCGATCGAATGATCCAATTGTCTACAATACCTGCAAGATTGTCATGCAGGGTTCAGACAGTCCCTTGTGAAGCGCCCTACTTCTCCACAGTTATAACAAATCAATTGCCCTCTTCCCTGACCTGTGCTTCCCTCTCCCCAGCCTTTGGCTGGGGAGCCTCCTCGTCCTGAGGGAGTGAGTGGTGAAGAAGGGTTAGCCTATACCCTGTACAGGTTTTTGTTAGGGTCCCGTGATTTGGAAGATTGGTAGACCAAATGACAGGGTAACATGGAACCAAGCTTTGGAGTCTGAGGACCTAGCCTTCTTGGACTTAGAGAGGAATCTCTCTATTGGGTGCAAAGGATGTGTTTTTTTGCTCTAGGGTTTTGATTTTAGGATAGTTATTAGGTGTAGGGTTTGTTGATTGTTTTGGTTTGGAAAGATGGTCAAATGGAATAGGTGGAGTGAGAGTATGTCAAAGCCATTGGGCTATGGAGTCAAGCGAAAGTCAAGAGTGTCTAAATGATGAAACAGAGTGTTTTGTAGGGCCGATTTAGCAAGGTCAATGGATCCTTAAGGTGATGTATGATGTGTAGTGAACATTAAGTTTGGGAAAGACTAGGAGGTCTTAAACATATATAGTTTAAAAGTTACAATCCATGAGGTAGGGAAAACCATTAAGTTCAATAAACCATAATCTAAACTAATAAACATCCAAGAGAAACATTCCAGTGATACATAGAGAGCATAAGAGCTTCTAACTTTAGAAAATCACCTTCATATTTTGGGAAAACACATAAGACAATAAAAATCACTCAATTTATGAAGAGGGAACTCCTAAACACATATATCAAGTTGTTGGGAACTCTGAAACAAGTTTGCAAGCATGGACAAAGGGCAGGATCGAACGAAACCTCTTTGACTTAACCTAACAACCAATATTTCACATAAAGGCTTCAAGATAGGGTTTTGAAAACTTCAAATAAGCAGGGCATACCATGAATCTTACTTGTAAGCTAGCATACTAACCATACATGAAACAAAAAACAATTTTTGGTGGACCTAAGGAGCAGTAAAGAATTCCTTAAGATGGCCAAAAGAGAAAACATAAAGGCTATAACAAACAGGAGGACTGAGATGCCTCAAAGAACATGTCTCAACCTATACTTTTCTCTTTAATAGCATCCAAGAAACCTGAAACATAATGGTAACAAAGGAAACAATAGACAAATAGGAAAACATCACCATTCACCAAGCTATGGAATCGTGCAAACAAAGCTTCTCCATCGTCAAGACAAGCAAGCCATTCATCCACTTCACAAAACCAATTTATTCTCCAAGCTCATGAAACCATGTATATTGCTCTTCAAGCTCATCAAATGCTAACAAAATACATAGGGGCCTCATACTCTATTTATGGATCAAATGAGGACTAAAACCCTAAGTGTGTTGGCAATATGATGTAATTTGTTGTCCTCGATGGCAACCTACTTGATGAAGTTGTCCTTGATGGAAACCTACTTGATGAGTTGCCTATGATAAGAAACCTATGTGTTAAATATGTAAGAATGATGTATCCACAGATCAGCTCATATGTGACAGAGAAAAGAATTCCAGTATGTGCCAGAGAAATGTTATTTTTAATATGTCACAATGTATACGTGGGTTTGTAAAGGCAAAGTCACGTATGCATGCAGATAAGTACTTCCCAAGTCGCGTATGCTTATTTGTGCTCCAAATTTATAATACCAGGGGGATTTACCATGGTATTAGCCCACAGTTTTGAGCACTGTATTATCTATTTGATTCAGTCCAGGATTACCATCAACAGTTGAGTGGTTTTGACTCACGGTATGGGTAAAAGCTAAATCTATTTAAGGAAAAGAATTTCATAGTGCAAGGTGTGCATGTGTAAGGGTTGTTAATGAATGAAAAATTCTCTAAGGAATATTTGCATGGATAAATTCTATTTTTAATTGATAGATCTGAATCTATGATGCACCCATGGATATGATGATGGTTCAAGATCTCTAGATCTGAAGATGATGAATCTCTAGTTTGATCTACTGAAGAAATGATGAAAAACTGGTGCAAGTCTGATGAAGAAAATGAATAAATATGGGTAAGTTTTATAGATCTAGCTTGTTCTACAAAATATAAATTTACAGATCTATACGCTAGTTGGTTTCAGTAAAAGTGCATATATACACGGGCTCGCTTCATTAAAAGTGCGTATGGAAGTTAGGGTTTTCTAAAAAATACACAGAAGTATACACATGTTAGTGTGAAGAAAAGTGCATATGTACGCGGCTTCAGTGAAGCAAAGTAGCGTATCTTATTTGAATTAATGACTGTTCAGGGTTGAGTTTGTATCTGCATATCTATTCTGAAGTCTGGGTTATTCTTGAAGTTCTGGTTACAATGTTTTCACTGTTCTCATTTAAGTATTGGGAAAAGTTCATGATTGATGATAAAGGGTTGTGTTGATGCTGTTTGATCCAGTACGAAAATTGATGAAACGTGGTCTGTAGTGGGTCTGAGGGTTGAAGCCTTCAGTATGGAAGTAGAAGATTCCTGCCAGTAGAATTTGGTGTTATGTTCAGGGGGTTGAAGCTCCCTTCTAGGAGTGGCTGGTAAACGAGATCAGGGGGTTGGAGCTCCCTTCCAGTAGCAGCGGGTAAACGAGTGAAGGTTGTAGCCTTCTGCAGGTAGAATCCTGCATACTGATATGAGTCTGAATCAGTACAATGTTGTAAAATTTTTTCCATATAATAAATATTGAAGAAAGAGATGACAACAACGATGGTTTTCTCTCGAATTGGGTTTCCACCTTAAATACTGGTGTTCATGGGTGTTCCACTTGTGTGATGTTTATATTGTTGGGTGTGGAGCCTGATTATCTTGTTTACTTATCACAACATTGGACCCCTGTACCTTAAAAGGGGCGGAAACGCCACCCGTAATTAATCGCTGCCGTGGGGGGTCCAGGGGGGGGGCGGCAGCGCTTTTCGGAGCCCCTCCCTGGCGGGGGCTTTCGGGGGAAATGCCCCCGAAGCTAAAAACCGATGTAAAATTGCCTTGTAAAAGTATAGTAATTTCTAGTCAATCTGGGCCGTTCATAGGCGGATGATCTGACGGTAGAAGTTATGTTTAGATTAGATTTTTTTACCCTATAAGGAAACTCCTCGCTTTTATGAGGGTATTGTATTGCGGCTGTGTATAGTGTGTGTATTATTGGAGCGAGAAACAGAGAGGGAGACTGTGAGAGAGAACATAGGATATTACAGTGGATCTGCTGTAGGTTTTGTCTCTTCATTTTTGTTGGATAATAGAAAGGAAGGACTGGCTGTTCAGGGTGGACGTAGCCCAAAATGGGTAAACCACGTATATCTGTGTCTCTCTGGTTTTATGTGTTTTGTGTGCTTGTATTTTCCGCATATTTTATGTGTTGCATTGCTCCATAATATATAATTTTCTAACAACTAGTATCAGAGCCGAAGGTATATTTGGTTGATAAACTCACAGGAAAGAACGGTTCCTAGTTCATGTGGGAGAAATGGCGGAAGATGGTAAGTTTAGGGTCGAGAAATTTAACGGCCAAAACTTCTCATCGTGGAAGATGCAGATGGAAGATTATATGTATCAGAAAGATCTGTACCTACCATTGAGCGGAAAAGCAAAGAAGCCGGCGGCCATGACAGACGCGGAATGGAACATTCTCGATAGAAAGGCACTCGGAACAGTACGATTGTGTCTTGCAGCATCAGTTGCCTTCAATATTTCGAAGGAAACAACAACAAAGGGTTTTATGTAGACGTTGGCGAAACTATATGAAAAACCCTCGGCCTCAAACAAGGTATTTCTTATGAAACGACTATTTAATATGAAGATGTCGGAAGGTGGATCTGTTGCAAACCATTTAAATGAATTTAATACAGTTACCAGTCAATTAAGTTCTGTAGGGGTAAACTTTGATGATGAAGTTAGAGCTCTGTTATTCTTGTGCTCATTTCCAGAGACCTGGAATGGTTTAGTAATGGCCATTAGTAACTTTGTCTCTAGATCTAGTACTTTAAAGTTTGATGATGTTGTTGGTGCTATCCTTAGCGAGGAAATGCGATGGAAAAGCTCTGGTGAGACATCAGGTAATGATTTGAGTGTAGAGTCTAGGGGAAGAAGAATGGAAAGAGGAAAGAGCTCAGGATATCGCAGTAAATCAAGGAAAGGCAGATCCAAGTCCAGATCAGGGATAGTGTGCTGGAATTGCGGAAAGAAAGGACACCTAAAGAAAGACTGTAGATCTCGGAAGGGAAAAGAAGGAGACACACAACAAGAAAAAAATCATGAAGCAAATGTGACAGGTGATGTGTTACAAGATGCTTTGATTCTTTCTTTCGAAAATGTTATTGATTCTTGGGTTGTAGATTCAGGGGCTTCATTCCATGCCACACCTGATAAGAAATATTTTCATGACTATGTTCAAGGAGATTTTGGACAAGTTCGTTTGGGTGATGATAAACCTTGTAAAATTGTTGGAATGGGTAAAGTTCTTGTTAAACAACAGAATGGAAACCAATGGCTACTAAAGGAGGTAAGGCATGTTCCAGATCTAAAGAATGTTGATTTGGATTTCAGTGAAAATTGCATTTATGGAAAACAAAAGAGAGTCAGATCTCTCAGAGTTGGGAAAGAAAAGAAGAGCGAAAAATTGGATCTTGTGCATACAGATGTATGGGGACCTGCTCAGGTATCATCTCTCGGTGGCTCTCGCTATTATGTTACATTTATTGATGATACAACTAGAAAAAATTGGATTTATTGTATTCAAAATAAATCTGATGTATTTGATACTTTCAAGAAATGGAAAGCTTTGGTTGAGATTGAGACAGGAAAGAAGTTGAAGTGTCTCAGATCAGACAATGGAGGTGAGTATTGCAGCAAAGAGTTTGATAGGTACTGTTCAGAGCATGGAATTCGTAGAGAGAAAACAGTTCCAAGAACACCACAAGAAAATGGTGTGTCAGAAAGGATGAACAGAACAATCATGGAGCGTGCAAGGTGCATGAGATTGCATGCAGGATTGCCTTTACAATTTTGGGCAGATGCTGTAGATACTTCTATTTATCTAATAAACGGAGGGCCTTCAAGTTCCTTGGATGGTGGTATTCCAGAGGAAGCATGGACAGGTAAAAAGGTAAACTACTCTTTTTTAAAGCCTTTTGGTTGTGAGGCCTTTGTCCATATTAATAAATAAAATAGAACAAAGCTTGAGGAAAAATCAAAGAAATGTACCTTTATTGGATATGGTGCTAATGATTTTGGTTATCGCTTATATGATTATGAAAATCACAAAATCATTAGGAGCAGAGATGTAATGTTCAATGAAAAGGTATTGTATAAGAATCAGTTGCAGGAAAAGAAACAGGAAAAAGAAAGCAAGGAATACGCGGTTCTTGATGAGATATCTGAAAAAGTAAATGTGCCTGAAAATAATAATAATCAACAACCACAGCAGCAACAACCACCACAACAGAAACATGCACCTCAAACACTTGAAAGTGGTGTTAGAAGATCTACCAGGATAAGTAGACCCCCTGAACGATACTCTCCTTCATTGTATTATTTATTGCTGACTGATTCTGGTGAACCTGAATGTTATGAAGAAGCAATGCAGGTTGAAAGTAGGAAGAAGTGGGAGCTAGCCATGGAAGAAGAGATGGACTCCTTAATGCATAACCAGAATTGGGACTTAGTCAAGTTGCCTGCAAGTAAAACTACATTGCAGAATAAATGGGTTTACAAGCTGAAGGACGAAGATGGAGGAAAACAAAGGTAAAAAGCTAGACTTGTGGTGAAGGGGTTTGCACAGAAGAAAGGTATTGATTTTGATGAAATATTTTCTCTTGTTGTTAAAATGAATTCAATCAGAACTATTTTAAGTCTTGTAGCAGTGGAAGATTTACATCTTGAAAAGTTAGATGTAAAGACAACATTTCTCCATGGAGATTTGGAGGAAGAGATATACATGCAGCAACCAGAAGGATATGAGGTAAAAGGGAAAGAAAAATTGGTGTGCAGGTTAAAGAAGAGCTTGTATGGTTTAAAACGAGCTCCAAGGCAGTGATATCTAAAATTTGACAAGTTTATGTATGAAAAAGGTTATACTAGATGTCACTCTGATCATTGTGTTTATCTAAAAAGGAAAAATGATGGCAGCTATATTATATTGTTATTGTATGTAGATGACATGCTTTTTGCAGGGTCTAACATGCAGGAAATAAATGTGCTCAAAAGAAATTGGCAAATTCATTTGCAATGAAGGATTTGGGAGCTGCAAAACAAATCCTTGGTATGAGGATAACTAGAGACAGGAAAAATCACAAATTAACACTGTCTCAGAATGAGTACATAGAAAAGGTGTTGAAAAGATTTGATATGCAGAATGCAAAACCAGTTAGTACACCTTTTGCTAGCCATTTCAAACTCAGTAAGGAGATGTGCCCAAAGACCCAAGAAGAAATGGACCATATGTCTAAAGTTCCATATGCATCAGCAGTTGGAAGCTTAATGTATGCAATGGTTTGCACAAGGCCTGATATTGCACATGCAGTGGGAGTTGTAAGCAGGTACATGAATAATCAAGGAAAAGAACATTGGATGGCAGTAAAATGGATTCTCAGATATTTGAGAGGTACCACAAATCAAGCATTATGCTTTGGTGGTTCAAACATTGCTCTATAAGGATATTTTGATGTAGATATGGCAGGTGACAGAGATAACAAGAGGAGCACTACAGGATATGTATTTACTGTAGGTGGAACAAATGTTAGTTGGGTTTAAAAAATCCAAAGTGTTGTTGCACTTTCAACAACAAAAGTAGAGTATTTTGCTACTACAAAGGCTAGTAAAGAAATGATTTGGTTACAAAGGTTTATGGGTGAATTGGGTAAGAAGCATGATCTGGGCACGCTATATAGTGATAGCCAAAGTGCCATTCATCTTGCAAAGAACTCAGCATTTCATTCTAGGAATAAACACATACATCTCAAGTACCATTTCATACGGTCAGTATTAGAAGATGGAGAGTTGAAGATGGAAAAGATACACACTAGCCAGAATCATGCAGATATGCTAACAAAAGTTGTAACCAGGGAGAAACTGAGAATGTGCTCAGTTTCAATTGGTCTTCAAGGACGACGATGAAGATGAGGAACAACCAGGTCCAAAGAGGAGTCATTGTCTAGCAAATGAAGAAGCGGTGAAGTTGCTACAATTAGTCTGCAAGTGGGAGATTGTTGGGTGTGGAGCCTGATTATCTTGTTTACTTTGTATCACAACATTGGACCCCTGTACCTTAAAAGGGGCGGCAACACCGCCCGTAATTAATCGCTGCCGTGGGGGGTCCAGGGGGGGCGGCAACACTTTTCGGAGCCCCCCCCTGGCGGGGGCTTTCGAGGGCAGCGCCCCCGAAGCTAAAAACCGATGTAAAATTTCCTTGTAAAAGTATAGCAATTTCTAGTCAATCTGGGCCGTTCATAGGCAAATGATCTGACGGTAGAAGTTATGTTTAGATTAGAGTTTTTTACCATAGAAGGAAACCCCTCGCTTTTATGAGGGTATTGTATTGCGGCTGTGTATAGTGTGTGTATTACTGGAGTGAGAAACAGATAGGGAGACTGCGAGAGAGAATAGAGGATATTACAGCGGATCTGCTGTAGGTTTTGTCTCTTCATTTTTGCTGGATAATAGAAAGGAAGGACTGGCTGTTCGGGGTGGACGTAGCCCAAATTGGGTGAACCACGTATATCTATGTCTCTCTGGTTTTATGCGTTTTGTGTGCTTGTATTTTCCGCATATTTTATGTGTTGCATTGCTCCATAATATATAATTTTCTAACAGTTTATACTGCTGTTACTGCATACATTTCCTGTTTATCTAACCTGATGCATAACTGGTAAATTTGTTTTAAAGTCTGTTTCTGAGATACTTTATACACTAGAAATTTATATCAGTAGACGCGAGTTTCTTTCAGCATATTTGCGTGTATACGCGAGTTTAGTTCCTAAAAAATGCGTATGCAATTTTGCAAAATAAAAATAAAAATTTATAGATATAAGCTCTAAATACTGATTCACCCCCCGTCTTAGTATTTTTCCCAACAATTGGTATCACTCCTTCTGAAGAAGTTTAGCCGCTAGAAGGAATATCAAGCAAGATGAGCAATCAAGATGGGACAACATCTACCAGGCCTCCACTCTTCAATGGAAACAATTTAATCTTCTAGAAAACACGGACAAGATCCTATCTTTAGTCTCTTGGAGCAGATGTATGGGCTATTGTTGAAGGAGGTTATCAATATCCAGCCTCAGTTCCAACATATGCAACGACAAGAAAGAACTATGAAACAAATGCAAAGGTGGTCAATGCACTATTAGGGAGTCTAACAGAATCAGAAGTTGTCAAGGTCATGTAGTTGAATACAGAAAAGGAAATATGGGACAAAATCATTCTGAGCTATGAAGGTGATACAAAGGTAAAAAGTGCTAAACTCCAAACTCTTAGAATTCAGTATTAAAATCTAAGGATGCATAATGAGGAGAGCATTGCTAGTTTCTTTTTATGTCTAGATGATATTGTAAATCCTATGATAAATTTGGGTGAAACCATAACTGACACTACTCTGGTTGAAAAAGTTTTAAGATCTCTAACTTCAAAATTTGAGTCAAAATTGTCTGCTATTGAAGAGAAAAAGGATCTTCAAAGTATTACTATTGTTCAACTTCATGACATTCTAACTGCATGTGAAATGAGAAAAGGGGGATCATCTGAAGTGAAAGAATCCATCTTTAGAGCTTCTACAAAAGGAAAAGAAGTACAAGAAACAGAAGGACCAGGGTATGTTTCAGAAGAAGATGAGGTAAATTTTGTAAAGAAGCTCCAACTTGTCACTGGAAGGTTCAGAGGTAAGCTTCCTTTCAAATGTTTTTCTTGTGGAAGAGTTGGTCATTATGCTGCTAAGTGTCCTCATAAAGAAACACATGAAAAAGGAAAGGAAGTAGCAATAAGAAATAAGAGTCGGTTTAAGACTAGAAAAAGTTATTATACTCATGAAGATAGTGATGGGTTATCAGACAGTGAAGAAGAATCTGATCAAGATCTTAGACTTCTCATGGCATTTGAAAAAGAGTCTAGGGAAGAAAAGGATAACTTTATGGATGCTCTAGAAGGCAATTATTTTCTTGAAGAAATCAATCAGCTCAAAATACGTTTGGAAGAGAAACAAATATCCATAGAAACTCTAAAAAATCAGCTTGAAGAAAAGGAGAAACACAATGAGAAATTATAATGTGAAGTAGTAAGTCTAATAAAATAAATTGAGAAAGTAAAGACCTTGAATCTTATATTTGCTAAAGGATCTGAAACCTTAGATGAAATTATCAAGGTACAACGTTCTCCTCTTATGAAGACAGGTCTTGGATATGTAGGAGAATCTTCTTAGTCTTCAGCACCAAACTATCTAAAAGTAGCTATAGCCAGCCTACAACATTCTGCCGCTCAGCAAGGAAACAAAGAAACTTTACAGGTAAAGCATGACCCTTTCAATACAAAGAACGTTAACAGGAGTACCTTTCAGAGAAATATCAATCAATAGGTAAACACAAATAGAAGGTTCCATGATCACATAAATTGCTTTTTCAATGGACAATGTTTCTCATGTCATAATTTTGGTCATAAATTTGTTCAATGTGTTGCATACAAAACCATCATGACTAGACAAGCAAGAAAGAAAATAATTGATACGGGAATAAAGAAGAATACATATAACAACTTTTCTCCTCTTCAAAATGAAATTGAATGTGCTTATTGCAATAACTTTGGTCATGAAGAATCTGAATGCAGGAGCAAACTTCAGCCAAAAGAGCATATACCTTCAACTTCCAGAGTATGGAGAAAGAAGGAATTACAGGTTGAGAACTGTGGCATAGCTCTTTTTGCAGAAGGAGAAGAAAATCAATGGTACATTGATAGTTGGATGCTCAAAACACATGACAGGTGACAGAAATAAACTTCTTCCATACAATGCTCTAGAAAGAGAAAAGAATTTTACTTTTGGAAATGATACTCTGCTGTCATTAAGGGAAAAGGTTCTGTTTTTCTAAAGGAAAAGGTGAAAGCTAACAATGTGCTGTATGCAGATGGATTAAAGCAAAACCTGTTAAGCGTAAGTCAAATGTGTGATCAAGGAACTGAAGTTGTCTTTAGCTGAAAAGAATGTGTGGTACGTGATCTTGATACAGGAAAAAACAATTATAAAAGGAAATAGAACACCAAGAAATTTGTATGTATTGAAAAGCTGTAAAGAACAATGTTACTTGGGTAAATCTTCAGAAAATTGGTTATGGCATAGAAGATTGGGGCATTTGAGCTTCTCTCAAATCAACAAATCTAGCAGACTCAAAGCTGTTCGTGACCTTCCCAATATTACTTTGCCTGAGAGTACCATATCAAAATCTTCCCAATTCAGTAAGCAAACTAGAGTGCAATTTAATGCTAAAGAAGGATCAACAAGTAAGCCTCTTAAACTCATTCATACTGATATATGTGGACCTATGAGAAAAAGGTCACCCCGTGGAGAACAATATTATATTTTGTTTATTGATGATTTCTCTAGAATGTGTTGGATTTGGTTGCAAAAACACAAAGATGAAGGATTCAAAAATTTTCAGATCTTCAAAGCACTGATTGAAAATGAATTAGATCTAAAAATCAAGTGTCTTAGATCTGATCGAGGAGGTGAATACATATCAGATGAAATCTTTGATTTTTGTGAACAACATGGCATAAAAAGACAGTTTTCTATAGCTGGTACCCCACAACAAAATGGTGTAGAAGAAATAATGAATAGAACAATCCAATAGATGGCTCAGGCTATGCTTGATGATTCAGGAACACCTGACACATTTTGGGGAGAAGAAACACATACTGTAGTAAATATTCTTAACAAAGCACATATTCGTGTAAATAGTGATAAAACTCCATATGAGCTCTGGTATGGTAATCTTCCCACTGTAAAGAATTTTAAAGTTTTTGGAAGAAAATGTTTTATCAAGAAAAATGATGAAAAACTTGGCAAGTTTGAACCTAGAGCAGATGAAGGAATATTTCTTGGTTACTCTTCTAGAAGTAAAGCATATAAATGCTACAATAAAATACTTCAGAAGATTGTTGAATGCATTGACATTGTAATTGATGAATCTCTCTCAGCTCCAAAAGGAGAAATACAAACAACAAATGAAGATTATGATGATATATATCTTCCTGCATCTAATAGAGATAATATAGAAGGTGAACCCAATGAAAAAACAGAAGAAGATCTATCTGAAAAGGCTCCATCCAGGTATGTTCAAAAGAATCATCCATAATCTCAAATTTTGGGAGAAAAGGGATCAGGTGTCCAAACAAGAAGAACTCTTGTAGGGTCCACTAGCTATCTAGCATTTTTATCCACCATTGAACCACAGAATGTCAATCAAGCTAGCAAAGATGAATGTTGGATTCAAGCCATGAATGAATAACTTGATCAAATTGAAAAGAATCATACTTGGGAACTAGTTCCAAGACCTCATGATAAAAATGTTATTGGAACAAAATGGATATTCAAAAACAAGTTAAACAAAAATGGAGATGTTATTAGAAACAAGGCTAGACTTGTTTGTAAAGGGTATTCTCAACAAGAAGGTATAGACTTTGGAGAAACATTTGCTCCTATAGCTAGACTTGAAGCCATCAGAATGTTTCTTGCTTTTTCAAGCTTTCAACAAATCAAAGTTTATCAAATGGATGTTAAAATTTCCTTTATTCAATGGTGATCTAGAAGAAGAGTTTTATATAGAATAACCAGAAGGATTCATATTGGGCAATGATGAAAAACTTGTTTGTAAACTTAAAAAAGCTTTATATGGTCTCAAACAAGCTCCAAGTGCATGGTATTATCGTCTTGACAAATATCTTCATCAACAAGGATTTTCAAAGGGTTCTACTGATAGCAATTTATACACAAAAACTAAAAATGATAAACTATTGATTGTGGTTGTATATGTTGATGACATCATTTTTGGAAGTAATGAAGAGTCCATGAGTCAAAAATTTGCTTCTATTATGTAGCAAGAATTTGAAATGTCTTTACTTGGGGAACTAACATTCTTTCTTGGATTACAAGTGCAACAAGTAACAGATGGCATATTCTTATCACAAGCAAAATATATTAAGCAAATTATGAAGAAGTATGGAATGGAAGATTGCAAACTTGTAAGTACACCAGTGATAACCGAGTGTAACCTTAGTTCTCATGATGATTCTTCCGCAGTGAATCAACCAAAATACAGATCCATGATTGGAAGTCTACTTTATCTAACCGGGACAAGACCAGACATTATGCATGTAGTTGGGATTGCTGGAATATTCCAAGCTAATCCAAAAGAGTCTCACCTTCAAGCTGTCAAAAGAATATTCAAATATCTACAAGGAACTCAAGACTTTGGACTATGGTATCCAAAGAATGCTGATCTCACTCTTCATGCTTACACAGATGCAGATTGGACTGGAAATGTTGATGATCGGAAGAGCACTAGTGGTGGTGCATTCTATATGAGGCCCCGATTAGTATCTTGGTTCAACAAGAAGCAAAGCTCTATTGCCTTATCTACAGTAGAAGCGAAGTATGTGGTTACCGCATCATGTTTCACACAACTTCTTTGGATGATGCAGACTTTACAAGACATTCAAATCACATGTTCACCTCCCATATCCATTATGTGTGATAATACAAGTGCCATCAGTATGTCAAAGAATCCTGTTATGCATTCCAAGACCAAGCACATTCCTATCAAGTATCACTTCTTACGTGAACAGGTGCTTGAACAAAAGGTGAAATTGGAGTATGTTCCCTCCAAAGAACAAGTAGCTGATATATTTACTAAACCTCTTCCCAAGGAAGAATTCGAATATCTCAGACAAAAGCTGGGAGTTGTCTCTGCCGCTTAGAAGATCAAATCTGCTTAAATTCAGAATATTAAATTGGATACAAGGATTTCATAAAGGACAGTCGCGTATATACGCGAGTTTATATACAGAAAACCATGTATGGATTTTTGTTGGCACAATTTTTTGGTCAGCATTTTCAGAACAGTTGTGGTGTTGTTGGGTATCTCTGTTGATGTTCCAATTCTCACATTTCTGTTTCATTCTCTAATTTTTATGAATATGCCTTGATGTTTTGCTATTGAAAGTATTCAAGGTGTACAAGCTAAGGGGGAGAACTTGTCCCGTGGGAAAGGATGCATTGTTGGAATTATAAGCATTTGCTGTGGTCTGATCTCATGATTGAGATTCATTGGAATTGTTTATAAAAAGTCATTTGATGAAAAGGTCATGTTGAGATCTATGATGTAAATTGTTATAATCAATCATGTAAGGAATTGGTCAAATTTGTAAACCCACTTGGTTGGGTAGTTGAGTCAAAATGTAAATCCACTTAGTTGGATCATTGATGTAAGTATGAGTCCTTGGTGATAGGAATGGTCATACTTGGTTGAGTTATATAGTCATGTACTTCATTGAAAAATCTGTCTAAAGATTCAACATGAACTCAGGGGGAGCATGGTAAATTCAGTGCACATCATATCTACAGAGCTCATCTTTCTACAAGGGAAGAGAAACCTTGTTTTGGTTTTGATCTGCCCTTTACCCTTGATGTCAAAGGGGGAGAGTATCATGGTGTTTGAATAATGGTTATATCTGTTGTGGTAATCAAACACCATTGTGGTTGCCATCAAGTCCAAAGGGGGAGATTGTTGGAAACATGATGTAATGTGTTGTCCTTGATGGCAACCTACTTGATGAAGTTGTCCTTGATGGAAACCTACTTGATGAGTTGCCTATGATAAGCAACCTATGTGTTAAAGATGTAAGAATGATGTATCTACAGATTAGTTCATATGTGACAGAGAGAATAATTCCAATATGTGTCAGAGAAATGTTATTTTTAATATGTCACAATGTATATGCGGGTTTGTAAAGGAAAAGTCGCATATGCACGGGGATAATTACATCCCAAGTCGCGTATGCCTGTTTGTGCTCCAAATTTGTAATACTAGGGGGCAAATTTGTAATACTAGGGGGCTTTACCATGGTATTAGCCCACAATTTTGAGCACTGTATTATCTATTTGATTCCATCCAGGATTACCATCAGCAGTTAAGTGGTTTTGACTCATGGTATGGGTAAAAGCTAAATCTATTTAAGGAAAAGAAGTTCATAGTGCAATATGTGCATGTGTAAGGGTTGTTAATGATGAAAAATTCTCTAAGGAATATTTGCATGGATGAATTCTATTTTTAATTGATAGATCTGAATCTATAATGCACCCATGGATATGATGATGGTTCAAGATCTCTAGATCTAAAGATGATGAATCTATAGTTTGATCTACTGAAGAAATGATGAAGAACTAGCACAAGTCTACTGAAGAAAATGAATAAATCTGGGTAAGTTTTATAGATCTGGCCTGTTCTACAAAATATAAATTTACAGATCTATACGTCAGTTGGTTTCAGTAAAAGCGCGCATATACGCTGGCTCGCGTCATTAAAAGAACGTATGGCATTTAGGGTTTTTTGAAGAATACACAGAAGTATACACAGGTTGGTGTGCAGAAAAGCGCGTATGTACGCGGCTTCAGTGAAGCAAAGTAGCATATGTATTTGAATTAATGACAGTTCAGGGTTGAGTTTGTATCTGCATATCTATTTTGAAGTCTGGGTTATTCCTGAAGTTCTGGTTACAGTGTTTTCACTGTTCTAATTAAAGTATTGGACAAAGTTTATGATTGATGATAAAGGCTTGTGTTGATGCTATTTTATCCAGTATGAAAATTGATGAAACGTGGTATGCAGTGGGTATGAGTGTTGAAGCCTTCAGTATGGAAGTAGAAGCTTCCTACCAGTAGAAGCTGGTGTTATGTTTAGGGGGTTGAAGCTCCCTTCCAGGAGTGGCTGGTAAACGAGATCAGGGGGTTGGAGCTCCCTTCCAGTAGCAGCATGTAAACGAGTGAAGGTTGCAGCCTTCTGCAGGTAGAATCCTGCGTATTGATATGAGTCTGCATCAGTACAATGTTGTAAACATTTTTCCATATAATAAATATTGAAGACAGAGATGACAACAGTGGTGGTTTTCTCTCGAATTGGGTTTCCACCTTAAATACTGGTGTTCATGTGTGTTCCACTTGTGTGATGTTTATATTGCTGTTACTGCACATATTTCTTGTTTATCTAACCCGATACATGACTGATAAATCTGTTTTAAAGTCTATTTCTGAGATACTTTATAAACTAGAAATTTATATCAGTATACGTGAGTTTCTTTCAGGATATTTGCGTGTATACGCGAGTTCAGTTCATAAAAGCCGCGTATGCAATTTTGCAAAAGAAAACGTTAAAGTTATAGATATGAGCTCTAAATACTGATTCATGCCCCCCCTTAGTATTTTTCCCAACAAAATGTGGTAGGAAAATTTCAAATATAGTCATAAATATCATTTATGGCCAAGAGACCATGCAAGGCCTAAGGCACCTAATATCCCAAGAAATAAATGATAAAATAACTATTTTCACCTAATTATAGCTTAGTTTGCCTCAAAAAACTCAAAAATATCTATTTGCAATAAATGAGTGTGTTTTGTTGACTTTTGGTCCAAAACACACTAGGCAGCCTCTCTGCGTAGCGCCACTTCAGCCGAAAATGGGGTCTCTTGCAGCTGCATTTTGGACCCCTTCCCGACACCAGATTTGGCTCTGTTATGGCCCGTTGGAAATCTTGGTGAGTACAATTTCCAGAAATTCTTGAGTTGTGCTGATTGGATTCCATTTTCCTATCCAATAATCAAATCTCCCAACACTTCTCTGTATGCAGCGCTTGGTTTGAAAATGAGG
This sequence comes from Pinus albicaulis, assembly GCA_034641835.2. Lineage (NCBI taxonomy): Eukaryota > Viridiplantae > Streptophyta > Pinopsida > Pinales > Pinaceae > Pinus > Pinus albicaulis. The sequence goes on along the minus strand of CM076575.1, from coordinate 532,082,082 downwards.
CAGAAAGGTCAAATATTTGATGTTTTTTGACCTTTTGAGCGGGTAAAAATGCTCCAAATGATCTAAAAATTGGTGAGCAGACTGTTGGTGATGTGAGAAATCCAAAAATGCAAACTTTGAGAGTAGAGGATGCACCAATTGTGTGCATAGCGCCTAGGGTGCTGTGCTCCGAGGGGTCAAAATTTGGAAAAAAACTAAAAGTTGTCCAATTTGCGTCAAAATTTGTGGAGAGGTCCTTCAAGGGTTTTGAGAAGCCTATGAAAAATCTTGAGTTATGTCTCCAAGTTTTTCTTGGTCTTTACTTCCTTTGAGTGCTTCATTTTTAATGAATTCTTTGTTTCTAGACTTTCCATTACCTTCATTGATGTCCATACTTCTAACTTTTGGCCCACTTTTACCTGCTGCTCACTTAGGTCTTCAAAAATTACCATCACCTTATTTACTTGATTCTCTTTGGCTCTGTCCTTCACTAAGGTTCTCTTTTGGTCAATTTTCTGCACTGTCATTGTGAGTTTCTTGAAAATTTAGAAGTTTGATTTGTGTCATGACAGTCATGACATTTTTCAGGATTGCCAAGGCTATTTCTTTGCTCATTTTTGAGTGTCTCATTGATGCCATTTCCTTGGTCACTTCCTTCATCTTCAAATTCTGTTGCAGTCTCATCAATTTCTTGTGTTTGATCTTTCACTTCCTCATGATATTCATTTGTTTCTTCACTTATCATCATTTTCAGTCATGTTATCAGTGTCTGCACCATTATTGTGCTCACTGTCATGCACAAGTACCTTTCCTCATGGTTGTCATGTGAACTTTATTGTTGGCTATTATATTCATCATCCTCTTTATTACCATCTTGGTTTTCATCATCACTCTGCTGCTCTTCCCATTTAGACTCTATTTTTTCCCCACTGTCTTCATCATTTCCATCATCCTTATCTTGTTCCTTATTTCTGCTGTCACCATCTTTATTTTCAATAACCTCTACCTCTGACCTACTATCTTCTTCCTTTCTAATTTCATCTATTTGTCCTTCACTACCACCATCGTCATCTTCACTTGATGCATTAGGAGAAGATATGTTTTCTTGTGTAGAAGGCATAGGATGAAGTGATGGAGTTGTGGAGGAAAGTGAGTGATGTGTGGGAAAACTTTCAGCAAATGAGGGCAAGATGAAGCAATTAGAGAATGTTTTTAGAGTTTAGAGGTAGGTTTATTGGCACTGAGTGTTTTTGCACCCATGATAACTCTCAAATTTTCAAATCCTGACTTTAGAAGGTAAATAGTTGGATTTTCATGTAGATTAGGGTTTGGTCACATTAGGTATTAAAAGGCTTCCTAGATTATGAAAATAATACTTGGAAGGTGAGGAAAAAATACCACCAACCTTGCTTGACCGATGCAGGAGCTATGGAGGCAAAAGAAATGGAATTTAGCCCCTTTTTGGGCAAGTTAGATCAAAGACCACCGATGCGTAGTGCCAATTCAGGTCGGGCTGGTAGATGGGCTTGTCGGGCTGTCAGAGCACAACGCCGATGTGTAAGGTGGGTTGTCGGGCCGTTCTGGGCATGTGCGTAGTGACCTAGCCAGTGCATAGCGTTGGCTTCCCGATGCGCAACGCAGTGTAAATTTACACTGCGGCCACCTTGCATGTGCACAACGCCGATGGCCAGGGGCGTAGCGCCCGAAAACATTTTCCAAAGTTGCCTAGAAAACTCTTTTTTACTGTCCTTTGGATATTTTCTCTTGTTGATAGCATTTTGACAATTTTGTTGACAAAGAAGTCTCTTGATGACATTAGTATTCTTCTTTGAAGGTTTTCTTCATTATATTCCTTTTAATGAACTTCAAAGCTTACCAACAATAATTTTGTGATCATGTTGGCATATTTCCTGGGGTTTTCAGTCTTGCAGGTTCATACTTCTAATTTCTTGGTTGAGAGATTGAAAAGGAGAGCTTTAACCTTCCTTTAAATGACATTCTGTCATGTATTTCTTTGAGATAGTGAAACAGACCCTTTGGTGCAAAAAACCTTATCATTTTGGCACCAACAACCCCTTTGGTCTTTATGTGGGCAATCATTTTGGAGGCCTTAATATTCTTAAACTAGCCACATTTTTGTTCCTAGTTTTGCAAATGATGCATGTCAGTGGGGGAGGTGAGGTTTCTAAACCATTTTTGTGCTTTTGCTGGCCACTTCTGTTCTTGCAGGTGCCTACACCACTTCTGCCCTTTGATCATTGTCTCTTTTGAACTTGGACAACTTACTTTATCAATAATGACCCATGTTTGTCATAGTTGCCTCCTTTGGAAATTTCTTCCCTCATGCTTGTCTCCTTGACCCTTTTAAAAAATGTTTCTGTCCTTTCTTTGAGGAGACAAGACTTGAACTGATATTTCTGTCTCTTTTTGTCCCTTTGGTGAAGTGGGTTACTGGTGTTTGGGTCTGCCTTCTTCGATCTTCCTTAAAATCTCTAATTTTACCTTTTGATGAGGTGGAGTTAATGTCTCTTGGCCAAACCCTTGTGGATAGTTTGAAACCCTTTGAAGCCATCTGCTGTTATGAAGGAGGCTGCTTTGTCATCTTTTGACCATTTTTGTTAATTTTCCCAAACTTCTAGGGTTTAGGGCTGCTTAGAAAAAAAGTAACTAGTGTTGTCTTCTAAGTTCTTAAAAACTTCTCAAAACTCATTAGTCATGTCCTAAGGACCTTTAGTAGTGCACTAATGGAGCTTGAGGTGGCCTTTTCCCTTGTAACCCTTGATGATGTGGAGTCAATGCCTCTTTGCCAAACCCTAGAGGGAAAATTGAAACCCTTGACATGCCATATGATATTATGAAGGAGGCCCTTTTTCATCGTTTGACCATTTTTGTCATTCTTCCAAAAAAAAAAACTGATTTTAACCAAATTTTGGCAATTCTAGCCGAGTTTCCTCTGTGCGCAGTGCCACTCTGTCTGTGCATAGCGCCAATTTGCAGAGGGAATTTGGAGGTCTTCCTGGTGTCAGAATGAGCTCCATGATAGCTCGTTGGAAATATTGATGAGTCTAATTTCCAGAAATTATTTTTTTTTTTTACCTTTGGTGTCCATTTACCTGTCCAAAAACTGATTTTCCCAACCCTGGGCAAAAAGTACTGAATGATGGTGCAGAAATGCAGAGTGCTGGTGCAGGAAACTTTTGGAGGCATTCCATAACTCAAAATTGAGCTCATGATAGCTCATTGGAAATCTCTTCATTTCTTGTTGGATTTTGACTCATCACAAAAGTCATTTGGACACTATAGCCATGAGGAAATCGTATTTTCCCAAGGTCACTCCAGCAGTGCAGAAATTCTCCTAAGACAACTGTGCTTTTCATATTACTTCCAAACCATGATACCTATGTAAAACCTGAAGGAGGTATTTCTTCCTGGCCCTATTATGGAAAAAAACCTCTCTTACGTTTTCCAAATTCATTTCTGTTTGGTCAGAAACATATTTTTAAGAAAAACTGGCCCTAGGCATGACACATGGCTTGTCTCTTGGAATGAATTCTTGGAAAAAGATGGAGGCATGATGTTTATGAGTGGGTATGGAATTATTATTTTTGAAAGTGTCTATCAAATTAATCCTTTTCTCTTGTGCATCCTTTTCATATCAAACCCTAGCTTAGTTGGAAGAGGAAATTAGGGTTTGGTGTAGGGGACTTAGGACTGCCTTGTAGAGGGAGGGGAATGAAGGGGTTAAGGGTTGTCTAAATTCTTGGGGAAATTTTGGGGGATAGGGATAGATGTTAGGGAGTAGGGTAAAGTGTAATTTCAAGGATTGAGTGAGGGGAAGGGGTCAAAAAGGGAAAAACACAGGCCTATTCTCGAAAAGTGTCAAATTGTAGTAATAGGCTAGGTTTTGTAGAAAAATGATGAATTTGAGGGATAGCAGTGATGGGAAGTGTTTATGAATGTATATTAAGGAGATGAAGAGGTGTAAGAGAATAAAGATACAAGCCTTGTTGATGTTTAACCATGAAGGTCATGAAACCAAGAAAAAATGCCCTTAAAAGCCCTAGATGGACAATGCAGGAGTTAGGCAAAACAAAATAGAAGGCTGAGGCCAAATGTGACACAAAAAAGAAAAACTGAGTGACATGAGCCCATGATGGGTCTTCTGGGATGGGTGAGCTGAGCATTGACATGATGGGATGATGAAATAGTGAAAAAATTATCTTAAGGATAATGAAGGTAGTGAGATTTCTACAACTCACAATGTTCATGAAATTTGTTTCTAGAAATCTAGAACTGATACTTAGTCATCTTCAGATAGTGAAAATTATGGATGAATAATAGTGGCTCCACTTGGGGAGGGTAGCTCCTTTTCAGGAGGTTTCCAGAACTTTCAAATCTCTGGCTTGATGGAGACCACTGCCTCATCCATTGGGCATATTTTTACCTCTTTTCTCTTGCTGATGCTTGCTGTGAAGTTATGATCTTAATATAATTGAAAAACATGATCAAATCATCTTCATCTCTACCTACCCAATCTATTTGCCTACCATTTTTTCTTCCTTGGGTGCATTTGGACTAGCCAACCCTTGACATTTTTTCTTTTGAAAGAAAAACAAACTATCTACTTGTATCTTATTTCCTCCAAGAGTTCAGATCAGGCTAATGAACTCTCTTTTTCTCTACCTAGTCTAACCATTTGTCAAGATTAAGTTGTTTGACAAAATTTATTCTCTATTCTACTGACATGAAATTCAAAACATGATCAAACCAGGATTAGGCAATCTGATTTTCCATGGGCTGTGGCATTTAGACAAGCTGCACACAGGCATTATTTTTGTATAATGAAAAACTAGAAAACATGAGGGCTATGATTCAAAATTTGTTAGGCATCCATATCTTTTCTCTTTGGTTCAGATTTGAGTATGGAGAACTAATATCTTTTCTTCCTAATCTATTCCTACTGACAAGTCAAGTTTAGATGCTTTGACAATTTCTCTTTCACTAAACTATCAACAATAAATTGAAAACATGTTCAGCCATGATTAGGCTAGATGATTGAACAAGTAGTGGCATTTAGGCTTGCACATTTTCAGTAGTACTCTTTTTTGGGTATGGGGCTATACAATTTTTTTCAAATCTGCCCTCTTTTTTCATCTTTTCTCTGTTTTCATATTTTCAAAACAATCTATAACTAAAAGATGCTCAAAGGCTGAGCTTATTTGCATGCCTATCTATCCTAATCTAATTTATACATGATATATACATTCATTTGGTGAACTCTCTTTTCCAATACAACCAATCAAGGAGATGATTGCATGAGGGATATTGGTTCAAATCTTTGAGGGTCAGTGAAAAAATTAAAAGGCCACTTCCACCTCACTTGTTTTTGGGCAGTAATGCTTAAAATTTTTCTCACATTTTGAAACAAACTATTCTTGGAAGAACATATTCCTCCTTTAGATTTCTCAAGGAAAGCAACAAATGGATCTTGGAATAATACCTGATCTAGAGGATTTGAGACATAAGCTTCATTCAGGACTACTCCTTCTTCCACTTGGCTATGCTTGGGACTCTTTTGGGAAAGAAACTCCACCTTTTCCTCATGATCTTCTGAACTGGTAGATTCATCATATATGGCAATGTTATCCTCTAACAAACCTGATGTGCTTGAATAGAGTGAGCTGAGCTCCTTGTGAAAACCACCATGTTGATGAGTAGGAGCATTCCTTGGCAACAAATCTTCTTGAGAAAGAAGTGCATCAACTTTCTTGTGATCATTAATTTCCATGCCTTCATCTACAATTTGTAGTTCAAAGGAACTTGGTGGCTGTAAATCTGGAGTTAAGGAAAATTCTATGTCATAAATGATTTCCTCAACCATTTCGGGAGAAGGCTTCTCATTTACAACTTGCTTAAGAATTTCATCATCCTCCTCAACCTCAACATCAAAGATGAAAGACTGCTGATTACCAATTATGTGAAAGTTATTTCTGATGGACTGGAGTGAAGTAGAGAAAAGAGTCAGAGACTCTTCACATACTTCTAAACTTTCAAGGCTTTCCTCATCAGTGTCATAGGTGACCTGTCTTGGCTGATTACTGTTTTCAATCTGATGATAATGAACTTCATCCTTCAAATCAAATGCTGATGGCTCTGCAAGGTTAGTGTTTGTTTGGAGAACATCATCATCGTCAGATTGATCAAAATTCAGAGAATCATCAACATAAATCATTTCATAAATCAAACATATTGTATTACCATTTTTTTCTTCTTTGAATTGATCTATAGGTTCAATTTCTGACTTTTGATGGTTGGGATTAGGAGGAAAATAAATAGAACTGTTCTGTTCATATGAAGGTTGATCAGGAGATCCCACGACCAAAAACGCTGGTAAATTCTCTAATAGAGCGTCTTCATGGCTCTACAAACACTCCCAACAACTCCAGAATGATTCATTACCCCAAAATCAAAAAACAATTTCGTCCCAAAAGGACTTTCCTAGCCAAAGTTATGGCTCTTTTACTCCAACTGCCAGTTTGGCCTAGAATAACTCCAGCTAAGTCTGGCTGACTGCCAGATAGCCCGACAAAAATGGAGTTCGGCGCTAAAGTTGGCACGTCCGCCGTTTATACCGCCAACCGTGGGTGCTAAAATTAAGCTGCATGGAACCGCACCCTCTGAAAAACATTGAAGAATGTTGAGTTATAATCGGCTTTGGATAAGGTTTTAACAATATGTATTAAATAATTTCTGCTCCAAGTGCTGGGCCTACGTGACCAAGGCCCCGCCACCTGCATGCCCAATCCTCATTCAAATTTAAATACAATTTCAAATCCAAAGACTTCAAAATTCATTGCGGTGGCCCAACGGTCAAAGCTTACCGTTTGTGCCCGCCCGACCCGGGGTCGAACCTCACCGCGGCCAAACAAAAGTTTTAAACGCCAATGCAACTTCATTCCATTCCGCCTTGGGGCCACATGGCGGCCTCCGGGCTGGCCACATGGCGCTCTGTAATTGGCCACCTGTGGAATATTCCACAAAATATTCTATGGAATATTCCAAAGAATATTCTGTGGAATATTCTTTTTTTAATAAAAATGTTTTTTATAAAGTCAATTTTTGGCCATTTTTTAATTGAAATTAGCGAACTTCAAAGCTGAATATCTTCTTCATACGACGTTGGTTTTCAGTGCCGTTCACATCTACAGGATCATTTTTTTGAGCTCTTTCCATTCGATCTAGTTTGGACCAATTCTGAGCAACTTCATTTTTGAGCATTTTTCTACAAGGGACTTGATCTCCTGATCACACCTCCCAAATGGGAAGCTTTTGGACCCTCAAAAGCTTTCAATTACCTGTTAAGAAGGTGAGGATACAACCTCCTCACCTGTTCCAACTCCATCCACTTTTCTTTGCTTGGTTTACTGCCTTTTATACCAACTCTTAGATAATCAACATCTCCCCTCCTTGAAGTGCGTGTCCTTCTGTCAAGGATTGCATCTTCTTTCAACTCATCCAAAAATTCTGGCGAGAAATATTCTACGTTTGTATGAACCTCCTCTTATTGATGATTCTGAAAATCATGTTCAGCTACCATCCATAGAAGATTTCTTGCCAGAATTTTTGGATGAGTTGAAAGAAGATGCAATCCTTGACAGAAGGATACGCACTTCAAGGAGGGGAGATGTTGATTATCTAAGAGTTGGTCTAAAAGGCAGTAAACCAAGTAAATAAAAGTGGATGGAGTTGGAACAGGTGAGGAGGCTGTATCCTCACCTTCTTAACAGGTAATTGAAAGCTTTTGAGGGTCCAAAAGCTTCCCATTTGGGAGGTGTGATCAGGAGATCAAGTCCCTTGTAGAAAAATGCTCAAACATGAAGTTGCTCAGAATTGGTCCGAACTAGATCGAATGGAAAGAGCTTGAAAAAATGATCCTGTAGACGTGAATGCAACTGAAAACCGACGCCGTATGAAGAAGATATTCAGCTTTGAAGTTCGCCAATTTCAATTAAAAAATGGCCAAAAATTGACTTTATAAAAAGTATGTTTATTAAAAAAAGAATATTCCACAGAATATTCCATGGAATATTCCATAGAATATTCTACAGAATATTCCAAAGGTGGCCAATTACAGAGCGCCACGTGGCCAATTACAGAGCGCCACGTGGCCAGCCCGGAGGCCGCCACATGGCCCCAAGGCGGAATGGAATGAAGTTGCATTGGCATTTAAAACTTTTGTTTGGCCGCGGTGAGGTTCGACCCCGGGTCGGGCGGGCACAAACGGTAAGCTTTGACCGTTGGGCCACCGCAATGAATTTTGAAATCTTTGGATTTGAAATTGTATTGAAATTTGAATGAGGATTGGGCGCACAGGTGGCGGGGCCTTGGTCACGCAGGCCCAGCACTTGGAGCGGAAAGTATTTAATACATATTGTTAAAACCTTATCCAAAGCCAATTATAACTCAACGTTCTTCAATGTTTTTCGGAGGGTGCGGTTCCATGCACCTTAATTTTAGCACCCACGGTTGGCGGTATAAACGGCGAATGTGCCAACTTTAGCGCCGAACTCCATTTTTGTCGGGCTGTCTGGCAGTCAGCCAGACTTAGCTGGAGTTATTCTAGGCAAAACTGGCAGTTGGAGTAAAAGAGCCATAACTTTGGCTAGGAAAGTCCTTTTGGGACGATTTTTTTTTTTGATTTTGGGGTAATGAATCATTCTAGAGCTGTTGGGAGTGTTTTCAGAGCCATCAGGATGCTCTATCAGAGAATTTACCAGCGTTTTTGGTCGTGGAGCCACCAGGGCCTAAGGAAAGAAGAGCCGTTTTGGACTATCCTCATCCAATGGAGGTGATTGATTAGTCATTTTATACTGATTTCAGCCTTCTGAATCTTAATTTGCAGCTTATTTTTCCCTTTGAGGCTTCTATACAATTGTATTCACATTTTGAGCATTTAATCAAAAACGGAAAAGCCTAATTAGAGGCTTTTGGACCCAGTAGAGGTAGCCCAAGAGAGGGGTGAACTTCTTAAACAATTATTTGCTGTCATAATGTATATTTTTGCTGCATTATTTCAGATTTTTCTCCTTTAAACATTAAATTTTTATAAGTAAACTTTTCCCAAGCAGGTTTAAACAGAGTACAAAACTTATTAGTTCATCTTCAAACCACTATACTTCATTTGCAGAATACATAATCTTGCCTATTCACACATTAAAGTTGGATTAATGAATAATTTGCACATAAACAAATACTTTCATTGATCGGATCTTAGTGATTACATTTTATTTCTTTAGGCAGAGTCTGTAAGAGGGCCAGGTAGCCTCCAGATTCATCCTTTCTTTGAAAGGTGAAATATCCGGTAAAATGCCACTACAGTCAATCTCTGTATGAGAAATACTTTGTTCTCACAATTTCAGATCAAAGGTCTAGAGGATGATTGCATGCTTATAAGCTTATTTATCTCCCCTTCAGTTAAAAAAGGAGGCATTTTTATCTTTTTTTTTGGATAGAACTACAACAGTCCTTGTTCTCTTGTGAAGGCTAATTCTGAGGTTGGATGTCTTCTAGAGACTCATCTGGAAAAGATGATGAATCATCACTTGGGATTTTAGAGAGGTCTTGTAGGTTCTCTTTCATTTCCTGATTTATTTAATCCTCAACCAAATCTTCTTGATTTGTTTGGTAGTTAACTTGAGCATGAAATCCATGAATTTCCTCTGATAGATCCCCAGGGTGCCAATTTCGTTTTATAATCTGAAATGAATCAAAGCATAAAGGTAGAGATCCTAAAGGTGTTGAATCATTCTCTATTTCATATTGTGTGGTTTCAAGATGGCTTAAGGGGAATACCTCTGGATCTGCAAAAGGTTTTGTATCATCTATCTTGCCCTTGATTGATTTTTCAGAGCAATGGTCTTTGTTTCTATTTGCAATTTGTTTGTAATGTTCCCTTAATAGTGAAGCACAAGATGTAGGAAGGTATCCAATACTTAGTTGACAACTTTCTACATCTTCTTCCTTGCAATCTAGCTTAGCGTGCATATTTTTATTGTTGCTCTTGCCTTGTAGTGGTTGAGTTTGTTCTTCCCAAGTAAATAGTCCCAACTGTTTTGAATGACCAGCTCCAACCTCACCCTTATATTCTTTCTCTTTCCTATACATTATATGCATCATTTTGTTGGTTGCATTTGTCAACATTTTTAGCTTTATTTTTGAACAAATCAGTTTCTTTGAGCTACTTTGTCCTTCTTGATTGCTTTTAAGTTTGCCTCTCTTTCCAGTATGTTGTATTCCAAAATAATTGCCATATTCTACATTTCTTCGAGGTTTGAAGGATCTCTTTCTCTTATCAGGAATGCCATTTCTGGGTCAAAAGCATTTGGGTATTGCAAGAGGGCCCACCCTTGGGGTGGCTTTATCTTAGGAGGTATTGAATTTTATACTTTATTGAACCTGGATAAAAAGTGTTGTACTATCTCATCTAGCTGTCTTTTCAAATTATTGTATTCCCCTACGATGAGAAAAAAATTTCCCATGATTGCCCACTTATCTAGGAAAAATTGAGTGAATTGATGAAAATTGATAACGCTTGCAATTGGAAGGTCTTTAAACCAAATCTTAATTTTTCCATGAAATGATAAGGCAAAGATTCTAATATGCACATCATCTTCTCCTACTTCAAATAAGTCAAGTAAATCCTCAATATTTTGAATATGTTGTTCAACAATGATCTTTGTATTTTCTCCATCGAAATATGGGAGCTTATTTGCAAGTTTTGCAGGGAGGGGCTAGAGGATAAGAGGCAAAACTAGAGGCTTATATCTTTCTGGGACCTTTGGGTATAGATAGTGCAACAAGAGACTTATGACTATTTGAGGTTTCAACAGGAGTAAGAGAAACAACGTGAGGCTCATGTTGCACTAGCTCTTTCACAGGTGAATCTGGGAATTGCACAGGTGTATAAGTCTACTCATGGTCTGCAATTTGAGGCTCAACTTCTTTAGGCTTGAGATCTTTCCAATAATCAATGTGGATATCATTAGTGTGTTCTTGATCAGGTTTAAAGTAGGAAATTATTATAAAAACAATAATTTCTTCAATCCAACCTAGGCCTGAGTGGTCTTTCTTTCTAGGATGACTGGTCATGTTTTAGGTTCTTCCTCCAGTGGAGTCTTTAGGTCTTTCTATAGTTGTTGAGTCGCCAGGTGGATGACTTCATCTTTGCTCTCCACCATCAGCAATATTGGGTTTTATTTACTCATTCCTAGGGGAGTTTGTGAGGACTAGTGGGGTCAACAAGGCTACTAAAGACCAGTGGAGTCAGCAGGTGGAGGATGCTTACTGTTTTGAATATGTACTTGTTGTCCACCATCAACAACTGAATGCCAATCTAAGGATTTTTGTAGGTTTTATGAGATCTAGGGAATACTTAGTTTGTCACTAACTCAGAAGGTCCTGCCGTGATCTCCAGAATGTTAGTGTGTGGTGATGAGGTGGAAAAATGATCACTAGATACTCTTAGTCAAGGGATTCCGGAGTTCTAAGGAATACTTATATTGCCACTAACTTAGAAGGTCCCATCGTGACCACCAGAATGTTAGGGTCCCGTGATTTGGTAGATTGGCAGACTAAGCGACAGGGTAACATGGAACCAAGCTTTGGAGTCCGAGAACCTGGCCTTCCTGGACTCAGAGAGGATCTCTCTATTGGGTGCAAAGGATGTGTTCTTTTTCATCTAGGGTTTTGATTTTAGGCTAGTTATTCGGTGTAGGGTTTTTATATTGATTTGGTTGGGAAATATGGTCAAATGGAATAGGTGGAGTGAGAGTTTGTCAAAGCCGTTGGGCTATGGAGTCAAGTGAAAGTCAAGCGTGTCTAAATGATGAAATAGAGTGTGTTGCAGGGCCAATTTAGCAAGGTCAATGGATCCTTAAGGTGATGTATGATGTGTAGTGAACATTAAGTTTGGGAAAGACTAATAGGTCTTAAACATATATAGTTTAAAATTTAAAATCCATGAGGTAGGGAAAACCATTAAGCTCAATAAACCATAATCTAAACCTATAAACATACAAGAGAAACATTCTAGTGATACATAGAGAGCATAAGAGCTTCTAACTTTATAAAATAACCTTCAGATTTTGGGAAAGCACATAATACAATACAAATAACTCAATTTATGGAGAGGGAACTCCTAAAAAACATATATAAAGTTATTTGGAGCTCTGAAACAAGTTTGCAAGCATGGACAAAGGGAAAGATCGAACTAGACCTCTTTGAATTAACAACAATCAATATTTCACAGAAAGGCTTCAAGATAGGGTTTTGAAAACTTTAAAGAAGCAGGGCATACCATGAATCTTACTTGTAAGCTAGCATACTAACCATACATGAAATAAAAAACAATTTTTGGTGGACCTAAGGAGCAGTAAATAATTCCTTAAGATGACCAAAAGAGAAAACATAAAGGCTATAACAAACATGAGAACTGAGGTGCCTCAAAGAACATGTCTCAACCTATAATTTTCTATTTAATAGAAGCCAAGAAACATGAAACATAATGATAATAAAGGAAACAATAGACAAATAAGAAAACATCACCATTCACCAAGCTATGGAATCCTAGAAACAAAGATTCTCCATCGTCAAGGCAAGCAAGCCATTCATCCACTTCACAAAACCAATTTCTTCTCCAAGCTCATGAAACCATGTATATTTCTCTTCAAGTTCATCAAATGCCAAAAAAATACATAGGGGCCTCATGCTCTATTTATGGAGAAAATGAGGACTAAAACCCTAAATGTGGTATTAAAATGTCAAATATAGTCATAAATATCATCTATGGCCAAGAGACCATGCAAGACCCAAGGCACATAATATCCCAAGAAATAAATGCTAAAATAACTATTTGCACCTAATTATAGCTTAATTTGCCTCAAAAATATCTATTTGCAATAAATGAGTGTGTTTTGTTGACTTTTGGTCCAAAACACACTAGGCAGCCTCTCTGCTTAGCGCCACTTCAACAGAAAATGGGGTCTCTTGCAACTGCGTTTTCTACCACTTTTCGACACCAAATTTGGCTCTGTGATGGCCCGTAGGAAAGCTTGGTGAGTCTACGTTCCAGAAATTCTTGAGTTGTGCTAACTGGATGCCATTTTCCTGTCTAAAAATCAAATCTCCCAACATTGATCTGTGCGTAGCGCCTGGTCTGAAAATGAGGCAGAAAGGTCAAATTTTGATGTTTTTTGACCTTTTTAGGGGGCAAAAATGCCCGAAATGATCTGAAAATTGGTGAGAAGACTATTGGTGATGTGAGAGGATGCACCCATTTTGCGCGTAGCACCTAGGGTGCTGTGCTCTGAGGGGTCAAAATTTGGAAAAAACAAAAAGTTGTCCAATTTGCCTCAAAATTTGTGGAGAGGTCCTTCAAGGGTTTTGAGAAGCCTATGAAAATTCTTGAGTTATGTCTCCAAGTTTTTCTTGGTCTTTAATTCCTTTGTGTGTTTAATATTTAATGAATTCTTTGTTTCTGGACTTGCCATTACCTTCATTGATGTCCATACTTCTAACTTTTGTCCCACTTTTACCTGCCGCTCACTTAGGTCTTCAAAACTTACCATCACCTTCTTTACTTGCTTCTCTTTGGGTCTGTCCTTCAATAAGGTTCTCTTTTGGTCAATTTCCTGCACCGTCACTGTGAATTTCTTGAACATTTAGAAGTTTGAGTTGTGTCATGACAGTCATGAAATCTATTAGGACTGTCAAGGCTATTTCTTTGCTCATCACTGAGTGTCTCATTGATGCCGTTTCCTTGGTCACTGCCTTCATCTTCAAATTCTGTTGTAGTCTCATCAATTTCTTGTGTTTGATATTTAACTTCCTCATGATATTCACTTTTTTCTTCACTTATCATCATTTTCAGTCATGTTATGAGTGTATGCACCATTATTGTGCTCACTGTCATGAAAAAGTACCTTTCCTCATGGTTGTCATGTGAAATTTCTTGTTGGCTGTTATATTCATCATCCTCTTTATTATCCTCTTGGTTTTCATCATCACTCTGCTACTCTTCCCCTTTAGAATATTTTTTTCCCCACTGTCTTCATCATTTCCATCATCCTTATCTTGTTCCTTATTGCTGCTGTCACCATCTTTATTTTCATTAAACTCTACCTCTGACCTATTGTCTTCTTCCTTTATACTGTCATCTGTTTTTCCTTCACTACCACCATAGTCATCTTTACTTGATGCATTAGGAGAAGGTAGGTTTTCTTGTGTAGAAGGCATAGGATGAAGTGATGGAGGAGTGGAGGCAAGTGAGTGATGTGTGGGCAAACTTTCAACAAATGAGGGCAAGATGAAGCAACCAGAGAATGCTTTTAGAGTTTAGAGTTAGGTTTACTAGCACTGAGTGTTTTTGCACCTATGATAACTCTCAAATTTGCAAACCTTGACCTTAGAAGGTAAATAATTGGATTTTCATGTAGATTAGGGTTTGGTCACATTAGGTATTAAAAGGCTACGTAGATTATGAAAAGAATAATTGAAAGGTGAGGAAAAAATACCAAAAACCTTGCTTGACTGATGCAGGAGGTCTGGAGGCAGGGAAAATAGAATTTAGCCCCTTTTTGGGCAAGTTAGGTCAAAGACCACTGGGGCGTAGCGCCAAGTCAGGTCGGGCTGGCAGATGGGCCTGTCAGGCACTATCGGAGCACACCGCTGGTGTGTAAGGTGGGCTGTCGAGCTGTTCTGGGCCTGTGCGTAGTGCCCTAGCCGATGCGTAGCGCTGGCCTCCCGGTGCTCTGCACAATGTAAATTTACACTGCGGCCACCTCGCCTGTGTGCAGCGCCGGCCTCGATGTACAATGCCCAAATTTTTTTGCCAAAGTTGCCCAGAAAACTCTTTTTTACTACCCTTTGGATCTTTTATCTTGTTGATGGCATTTTGACAATTTTGTTGACAAAGAGGTCTCTTGATGACATTAGTATTCTTCTTTGAAGGTTTTATTAATTATATTCCTTTTTATGAACTTAAAAGTTTTCCAACAATAATTTTGTGATCATGTTGGCATCTTTCATGGGGTTTTCAGTCTTGTCGGTTCATACTTCTAATTGCTTGGTTGAGAGATTGAAAATGAGCTTTAAACTTCCTTTAAATGACCTTCTGTCATGTATTTCTTTGAGACAATGAAATAGACCCTTTGGTGCAAAAAACCTTATTAGTTTGGCACCAACAACCCCTTTGGTATTTATGTGGGCAATCATTTTGTTTGCCTTATTTCTCTTAAACCAGCTACATGTTTGTTCCTAGTTTTGCAAATTATGTATGCCAGTGAGGTAGGTGAGGTTTCTAAACCATTTTTGTGCTTTTGCTGGCCACTTTTGTTCTTGCAGGTGCCTACACCGCTTCTGCCCTTTGATCACTGTCTCTTTTGAACTTGGATAACTTACTTTATCAACAATGACCCATGCTTTTCATAGTTGCCTCCTTTGGAAATTTATTCCCTCATGCTTGTCTCCTTGACCCTTTTAAAAAATGTTTCTGTCCTTTCTTTGAGGAGACAAACCTTGAACTGATATTTCTGTCCCTTTTTGTCCCTTTGGTGAAGTGGGTTACTGGTGTTTGGGTCTGCCTTCTTAGATCTTCCTTAAAACCTTTGATTTTACCTTTTGATGAGGTGGAGTTAGTGTCTCTTGGTCAAATCCTTGTGGAAAATTTAAAACCCTTTGAAGCCATGTGCTATTATGAAGGAGGCTAATCTGTCATCTTTTGACCATTTTTGTCAATTTTCCCAAACTTCTAGGCTTTAGGGATGCTTAGAAAAAAGTAGCTAGTATTGTCTTATAAGTTCTTAAAAACTTCTCAAAACTCATTAATCATGTCCTAAGGACATTTAATAGTGCACTGATGGAGCTTGAGGTGGCCTTTGGCCTTGTAACCCTTGATGATGTGGAGTCAATGCCTCTTTGCCAAAACCTAGAGGGAAACTTGAAACCCTTGACATGCCATATGCTATTATGAAGGATGCCCTTTGTCATTCTTTGACCATTTTTGTCATTCTTCCAAAAAAAAAACTGATTTTGACCAAATTTTGGCAATTCTGGCCTAATTTCCTCTGTGCGCAACGACACTCCGTCTATGCGTAGTTCCAATTTACAAAGGGCATTTGGAGGTCTTCCCGATGTCAGAATGATCTCTGTGATAGCTTGTGGGAAATCTTGATGAGTCTAATTTCCAAAACCTCTTTCTTTTTACCTTTGGTGTCCATTTACCTGTCTAAAAACCGATTTTCCCAACACTGGTCAAAAAGTAGTGAATGATGGTGCAGAAATTCAGAGTGATGGTGCAGACAAATTTTGGAGGCCTTTCATAAATCCTAATTGAGCCCATGATATCTCATTGGAAATAAATTCAAGTCTAGTTGTCATTTGACTCATCAAGGAAGTCATTTGGACACTCCAGTAGTGCAGAAATTCTCCTAGGACACCTGTGTTTTTGATATTGCTTCCAAACCATGATAACTGTGTAAAAATTGAAGGAGGTGTTTCTTCTTGGCCCTATTACGGACAAAAAAATCTCTCACTTTTTCCAATTCATCTCTGTTTGGTCAGAAAAATATTTTTAAGCAAAACTGGCCCTAGGCGTGACACATGGCTTGTCTCTTGGAATGAATTCTTGGAAAAGGATGGAGGAATGATGCTTATGAGTGGGTATGGACTTATGCTTGCTGACATGATCTATCCAATGAATCCTTTTCTCTTGTGCCTCCTTTTCATATCAAACCCTAGCCTAGTTGGAAGAGGAAATTAGGTTTTGGGTTAGGGGACTTAGGACTGCCTTGTAGAGGGAGGGGAATGAAGGTGTTAAGAGTTTAATAAATTCTTGGTGAAGTTTTGGGGGATAGGGATAAATTTTAGGGAGTAGGAGAAAGTGGAATTTCAAGGATTGAGTGAGGGGAAGGGGTCCAAAAGGGAAAAACACTGGCCTAGTCTCAAAAAGTGTCAAATTTTAGCAATAGGCTAGGTTTTGTAGAAAAATGATGAATTCGAGGGATAAGAGTGATGGGAAGTGTTTATGAAGGTATATTAAGGATATGGAGAGGTGTAAGAGCATCAAGATACAAGCCTTGTTGAATTTCAACCATGGAGGTCATGAAACCATGAAAAAATGCCCTTAAAAGCCCTAGATGAACAATGAAGGAGTTAGGCAAAACAAAATAGAGGGTTGAGGCCAAAGGTGACACAAAAAAGACAAAATGAGTGACATGAGCCCATGATGGGCCCTTTGGGATGGGTGAGCTGAGCATTTACATGATGGGATGATGAAATATTGAAAAAATTATCTTAAGGATAATGAAGGTAGTGAGATTTCTAGAACTCACAATGTTCATGAAATTTGTTTCTAGAAATATAGAACCGATACTTAGTCATATTGAGATGGTGAAAATTATGGATGACTAATAGTTTCCTCGGTCTATCATTAAGTCATACATCCAACAGTTTTGTTGATCATGTCCCACAGATGAGCATAATTGACACCATTGTTTCTTCAACTCTGGAACATAGGCACCAAGATGGGGGCAGTGGTTGGTATCATGTAGTCCAGATACGCGACAATCAACACACCATAAAGTCAGACCACTTGGTCCACATCCTCTTTATTATGCAATGGGCTGGGCCCTCCAGCTTGCATGTAGTCTATCAGCAGAGGGCACTGATCCTTGGTGTGGATTGACACCCTGCATCTTATGCACCATATGTCTGGGCTAGCTTATTTTCCTTGCTCTTTTCGTAAATTTTTGATTTCAAGGTGCATTGCCTCTAACTTTCCTTGGATCTACTGTACCAATAACTGGGCATTGTCTCTTGGTGCAAATTCTAGTTTCATAGCAATCTCCAAGGCTTTCTCTTGCGTCTTAGTTGCTTGCTGACCCATAGGTTCGCGCAGGTGAGGTAATAGCATGGCGATGAACCATTCCTTGTGCTGTCTATCATCATACTAGAATTACCCATATCTGATAACCTTCTTTAGCCATTGATTAACCTCCCATATTGACTCAGTGGGTCCTTATCTAAAGTATTTCAAGTCAACCACCAGCTGAGTGTAGGACTTAGGCTTCCGAAACTGTTGTTTTAAATCATTCTTAATCTCTTGAATAGATGGATCCACATGTTGGACTATGTACCCCATGTACCAATCCAGGGCCCTTCCTTCAAAGGCGAGGGATAGCTGCGTCCTTTTTACAGCATCGCTAGCCACATTCTGCGTAGTCCATACTAATTCCTCTACGAACCAAAATTAGTCCATATCTTCGTCTCCTACACCCTTGAAGGTGGGAAGCTTCATGTGTGTGGCCATATCATCTTTCGTTAGTGGCAGAGGTGTAGGGGAGTTCTTGCCTTTATGCTGAATCGACGATGGTGTAGCCAGAGGGCTAGTTCCTGCATGCGCAACCAGATCTCTTACTGGGCTATAAATAGATCTCTCCCCTTCGCGGTTGACTCGGTAGTACTTACCACTTCGTGTTGTACTCTCCCTCTGATCATAGGTCATTCATTCAGTGTGGCTACACAAAATTCCCTTTTCACACAATAATATTTTAATTAGTAGTGGCAATGTTTGCAAGAACTTACCTCAGAATCCTTTGAAGAATCTCTGCTCTGCCTCAGAGTAGGATACAAACTGATCGATTGTGAACTCTGTCACAAATCCTCCTAGCACACTATCCACCCAATGATCTATAGTTTGGGTGATTGTGTTGTCAGCCTTCTCCAACTATTGAATCAATTCTAGAGTCCACTACATAACCTGATCATCTTTCCAACACGTCTGGAATTCTACTAGCCTTGCTAGCCACTCCTGGAGTTAATGCGTAAAATTTACAAAGAAAATTTCATATACTCCGGTGAAAATATATTTTTTCTTCCACTTCTTAGCTGTTAGCTTCGTGCTGTGATTCTCTTTTACAAAAAATTCCCGAATCTATCTTTTGAACCAGTCTTCGAGCTCCAATTTCTCAGGTCTCTAACGGCCTCATGGCATTACCCAATCTCTCTCTCAAAATGCATCCCTGTCCCGGAAATAGAACCATTTGTTGGCTTGAGGGGTCCTGACCTAGGTTCGGAGTTAAGGTTTGCCAACAAACCCCTATACTACTTTCCCTTTCAAAAATGACCTACTTTCATAGGCCAAGGTCTCACTCGAAGTAGTATGGGTGAGTGCTGGAACCATGTTTCCAAACCCTGGGAGATAGTAGGTAATTAAGGCAGATCTCATCGAGTTCTATTATATTTGCACATGAACAAGCCTATTACCGAGCCCTTAAGCCACTATTATGAAACAGATCTGATCAACACATTCTCATCCACGTGTGCATTAGCGATTAACACCACAAAACCTCACAATCATAGTTAATTCATATATCACAGATACAATTGTAGCGTATTCAAGTAACACAAAGGTACACCAGTAATAATCACAACTAGTTCATATAACATAAATATACTTCAATAGATTCTGCATTCATTAATATCCAAAACCAAGTTACAAACCCAAATCAGAGCCCGTGCACATAGCCAACAGGGTTCGCACACATCAGGACTGAGGATCTCCGTGCACACAGCCAGGAGGATTCCTTACCCAAAACTACCCAAAACATATTTCAACAGTTCATTCATAGCATCAATCTTAGTTACTTGCTTTCCTCCCCTTATACTCAAACTACCCATATATTTATATCATCCTAGCCAGTGCTATATTGTGGTCCGCAAACTGTGGTTTGCAGACTCTAGGTCTACCCTTTGACCCATTACAACACATTGGGGGCTTTGACCTGCGCAAAAGCCCCTATGCAAGACCAATTACTACAAAAATATATCAAAAACACAGCTTTGGAACATATCAAAACGAAACTAGGGGACCCTGTTCCAACAATACAAAACCATCATGACTAGAGAAGCAAGAAAACAAAGGAATGAGTCAGGAATGAAGAAGAATACTTATAACAATTTCTCTTCTCTTAAATATGAAATTGAATGCTCATTTTTCAATAAATTTGGACATGAGGAATCTGAATGTAGGAGAAAATTACAACCAAAGGAGAAAATATCAACAAATAGTAAGGTACGGAAAAATAAGGAATTACAGTACGAAAGTTGTGGCATAGCTTTATTTGCAGAAGGACAAGAAAATAAATGGTACATTGATAGTGGATGTTCAAAACACATGACAGGTGATAAAGATAAACTCTTTTCATACAATGCATTAGAGAAAGAAAAGAATGTCCTTTTGGAAATGACTCCCCTGTTGTCATTAAGGGTAACAATGCTGCTATGCCATGCCCATGCTATTCTGCCCGGAGACTATAAGGGAGAAATACTTCCTAAGCGCTTCATTAACCCGATGGGTATAGGTAGTTAGTAAACACAGAGGTAAGGGGTAAGGGTTCGGTAATTTTCTGATCCGGTCCTGATACCAGCATCATCTAATCGACGGGTTGATAGCGATACCTACCTCTTAAGCGCTTCATTCAATTCACGGTGAGACCAAAAGTATAGTTCTAAAGGATATATTTTTCTAAAATAAAAGGTTAAAGCTGGTAATGATATGTATGTTGATGGATTAAAGAATAACTTGTTGAGTGTTAACCAAATGTGTGACCAAGGAAATGAGATGGTCTTCCGATCAAAATAATGTGTGGTTCGTGAACTTGACACGGGAAAGACCATAATAAAAATAACAAGAACACTATTCAATCTGTATATATTGAAAGGTGGCGAAGAACAATGTTACCTAGGAAAAATAAGAGGAAAACTAGTTATGGAATAGAAGGTTGGGTCATCTAATTTTTTCTCAAATAATAAAATAAAGTAGGCTCAAATATTTTCATGATCTACCCAACATCACCCTACAAGAAAGTACCATATGCAAGTCATGTCAATTTGGTAAGAAAACCAGAGTTTAGTTCAATGCCAAAGAAGGATGAAAAATTAAGCCTATTGAACTTATACATATTGATTTGTGTGGACCTATAAGGAAAAAGTCACCTCGTGGAGAATAATACTATATCTTATTCATTGATGATTTTTCTAGAATGTGTTGGATCGGTTTATTGAAACACATAGCTGAAGAATTTGATAAATTTAAGATATTCAAAGCATTAATTGAAAATGAATTAGATCTAAAAATAAAATGTCTCAAATTTGACCGAGGAGGAGAATACATATAAGACCACTATGCTTGATGTGTCTAGAATTCTTGACACCTTTTGGGGTGAAGCTGCACATACCACAGTAAATATTCTCAACAAGGCTCATGTTCATGTGAATAGTGATAAAACTCCTTATGAACTCTCGTATGGTAAGCCTCCCATTATAAAGGATTTTAGATTTTTTGGAAGAAAATGTTTCATAAATGAAAAACTTGGTAAGTTTGAATATAGAGAAGATGAAGGAATACTTCTTGGTTACTCATCTATAAGTAAAGGATACAAATGCTACAATAAGAGACTTCGGAAAATTGTTGAATGTATTGATGTTGTGATTGATGAAGCATTCACAACTCCAAAAAGGGTAAAAACAACAAAAGAGGATGATGATGATGAATTCTTTCCCATATCAAATCACAATGATACAAAAGAAGAAAAAAATGAAGCATCAGAAGAAGACTCATCAAATAAAGAAAAGGCTCCATCCATGTTTGTTCAAAAGAATAATCCAGAAACTCAAATTCTAGGAGAAAATGAATCTAGGGTACACACAAGAAGAACCCTTGTAGGATATCCTAGTTAGCTAGCTTTATTATCCACCATTGAACCAAAAAATTTAAATCAAGCTAGTAAAGCTGAATGTTGGGTTAAGGCCATGCATGAGGAACTTGATCAAATTGAAAAGAATATTACTTTGGTATTGGTTCCAAGGCCTCATGATAAAAATGTTATTGGGACAAAATGGATATTCAAAAATAAGTTGAAAGAAAATGGAGAAGTCATTAGAAGTAAAGCTAGAATTGTTTGTAAAGGTTATGCTCAACAAGAATGTACAAAATTTGAAGAAACATTTGCACCAATATCCTAACTTGAAGCCATAAGAAAGTTTCTTGCATTTTCAAGTTTTCGACGTTTCAAAGTTTATCAAATGAATGTAAAATCTGGTTTCCTTAATTGAGATCTAGAGGAAGAAGTATATATTGAACAACCAAAAGGATTCATTTTAGGGAATTATGAAAAACTTGTATGTTAACTCAAAAATGCTTTATATGTGTTAAAACAAGCTCCATGGGCATGGTATTATCGTCCTGACAAGTATCTTCAACAATAAGGCTTCACAAAAGGATATGAAGACAACAAATTGTACATGAAAAATGAGAATGCTAAACTGCTAATTATTGTTCTTTATGTTTATGACATCATATCTGGGAGAAATGAAGAATTTATGAGTCAAAAATTTTCTTCTGTTATGCAACAAGAATTTGAAATATGTTTTCTTGGGGAACTAACATATTTTCTTGGTTTACAAGTGCAACAGGAAAAAGATGGCATCTTTCTCTCACAAACAAAATATCTCAAGCATATTCTGAAGAAGTATGGGATGGAAGACTGCAAAATTGTATGTACTCCAATGATGATAGGATGTAACCTCAGTTCTCATGATCATTCTCTCACTGTAAACCAACCAAAATACAGGTCTATGATTGGAAATTTGCTTTATCTGATAGGTACTAGACCTAATATCATGTATGCAGTTGGGATTATTGGAAGCTTTGAAGCCAATACAAACAATTCACATCTTCAGGAAGTAAAGAGAATATTCAAATATCTCCAAGGAACTTAAGACTTTGGCTAAGATATCCTAAAAATTCCGATCTTACTCTTCATGCTTACACAAATGCAGACTCGGCTGGAAATGTTGATGACCGGAAAAGCACTAGTGGAGGTGCATTTTATATGGGGCCTCGATTAGTATCTTGGTTCAGCAAGAAACAAAGTTCCATTGCCTTATCAATAGCAGAAGAAGAATATGTGGCCGCTACATATTATTGCACACAAATTCTCTGGATGACACAAACATTATAAGATATTAAAATTAAACGTTCTCCACCCATCTACATCCTATGTGATAATACAAGTGCTATTAGTAATTCAAAAATTCTTGTTATGCACTCCAAAACCAAGCATATTCCTATTACGTATAACTTTCTATGAGAATAAGTGCTTGAGAAAAAGGCTAAATTGGAGTATGTTCCCTCCAAAGAACAAGTTTCCGATATATTTACTAAACCTCTCCCCAGAGAAGCATCTGAATATCTTAGACAGAAACTGGGAGTTGTCTCCGCCTCACTTTACTGTTAATTCGATCTTCTCAGTCTACAGGTGAAAATTTAGAAGGTTGCTTGATGTACGCATGTTTCATTAAGTATAGTCACGTATTAATGTGAGTTTCTTTGCAGAAAGTCGTGTATTTTTTTCTCTAATAGAAAAATAATCGGACAGACTCAAGATCAGACATTGACATGTTGCTGACAGTTATGATTTGATTGGTCTACTGTATACTAATATGGTATTGAGTTATGATTTTTCATTGATATTTATCTAATTAATGAATATTCTTTGATGATTTGTTGACAATGAATAGGTAGCATGGGTTCAGAGGGAGCATTAACCTTGCAGAGTATAATGCATTGTTAGCATTATAGTTATAATGGTTGCTAAATTATGTTCGATGATCTCTCTCTATTGAGGTCCTTTGGTCTTGGTTATAAAGTCATATCTGTAAAGGTCATGTTGAGACATATGATGTAAATATTTTCATATTCAATCATGTATGGACTTTTGAAGTTGTTTCAAACATGTATCCCACTTGGTTGGGTGATTGATGTATGTATGAGTCCTTGGTGATAGGAAATGTCACACTCTGATGAGTTATAGAGTCATGTAATTCATTGAAAACCTTTTTAAATATTCAACATGTGCTTAGGGGGAGCATGGTTAGTATAGTGAAGATCATATCTACAAAGCCCTTGTATCTATAAGGAAACAAAAACCTTGTTTTAGCATTGGTTCGCCCTTTTCCCTTGATGTCAAAGGGGGAGAGTAATTCGGTGTTTGAATAATTCTTATATTGATGCGTCTAACAGGTATATTCAAGTTATGGTGATCAAACACCAATATGGTTGCCATAAAGTCCAAAGGGGGAGATTGTTGGCATTATGGTAAAGGTGTTGTCCTTGATGGAAACCCACTTGTAATAGAGTTCACAAATCAATTCAGAGGTGACAAAGTGGTGGATAACAGAATGATGGAACAAAAGTTTGATGAAGATGAATATTTGAAGAAATATGCACGGGTTCGTATACACGTGGGTACAAAGAAGAAACATTGTGTACATGTTGGCGCACTAATTTAATAATACCAAGGGTCTATACCATGGTATTAGCCCAAACTATTGAATGTAATAATGACTATTTTTTCCCGTCCAAGGATACCATCAAACTTTGTGTGGTTTTGGCTCATGGTATTGGTTAAGGCTCTAACTATATAAGGAGGTGAAGATCAAAGTGCTAAGGGTGCATGAGTAAGGATAATGAATGAATACTTCAATATGAATAATATTTTTATGGTATGGGTTATAGTTGATTGATAGATCTGAAATAAATATGCACTCATGAATACAATGATGGATCAAGATCTCTATACCTGGAATGACTGTGTCTTTCCATGATTTGTTTATGAGTTGTTTAAATTTGTGGTTTGGCACATGTTTTTTGCAGTGAAGGGTATGATTTGAGTAAGTTTGAAGCTTTGAAGTATTTCGTAGTCCTGAATTATTTACAGATCTATACGTGGGTTTGACATAAGGAAGGTGCATATACACGCGAGTTTGGTTCTGTAGAGTAGCGTATATGTTCAGTAATATGTTGAGATCTATACTCAAGTTGGTTTCGGGATAAACGCGTACATATGCAAATAAGTCTACTAGAAGGCATATATGCACGCCAGGGTTTTGCTGAAGAATGCTAAAGGAAATTTCTGATTAGTTTTGCTGTGTTTTCGTTGTCTATCAATGGTGTACTCATATAGATCTGGGTTGTTTGAGTATTGATTATGCTGCTAGTTGATTGTGATTAAATATCTGTGATTGATTGGTTGATTGATGATTCTGTGAATTATTTGGTATAATTATATGTTTTATTTTGATGTAAGGTATTGGGATTAAATGAGTGCAGTGGGTCTAGTATGAAAATATAATGAAAAGAGGTGTACAATTTGTGATGTATTGAGGCCGATGGATCAAGTGTGAAAATTTATGAAACGTGGTCCGTGGTGGTGCTGACGGTTGGAGCCTTCAGTGAGGAAGTCGAAGCTTCTTGTAAGTAGGAGGTGGTGATATGATCAGGGGGTTGTAGGTCCCTTCTAGTAGTGGCTAGTAAACAAGAGCAGGGGGTCGAAGCTCCCTTCCAATGGTGGCTGGTAAACGATATTAAGGGGTTGGAGCTCCCTTCTAGTAGCAGCCGGAGAATGAGTTAAGGTTGCAACCTTATGCAGGTGGATGCCTACGTGAAGGTATGAGTCTGTGCTAGTACAAGATTGTAAGTGTTTTTCTGTATAATAAATATTGAAGACATAGGCGACATCAATGATGGTTTTCTCCCACATTGGGTTTCCACCTTAAATCCTGGTGTTCATGTGTGTTGCTTATGTGTGATGATTTATTCTATCCTTACTGCACATGTTCACTGCTTACTAAATTTCTAATGAATCATTAATGCACTGGTCTTAGTAAAATTACTGAAGATTTATTTGAATTATAAGTTCACTGGGCATACGCTAGTTTCCTGAATTAAAGTCACATACATACGCTAGTTGTATTAAGTAAAGTCGCTAATAAAATTCAGTAAAGAAAAGTAAAAGTATGTGTGAGTTTTAAATATTGATTCAGCCCCCCTCCTCTCAGTATTTTTCCCAACACATTGTAGCACCTCAACAACATCCTTATCAAGTTAACACACTACTACAACAAATTCACCTCCAGTTCCCGCACTAGGTCAATGAACACCACTAGCATACGAGGAACCATCAACATGAAGCAAATATTCATCACCTATAAAAACATCTCCTATGCCTCCAATCATTCCCACACAAGTAAACCCATGGAAACACTTCCATGAATACCATGCTACCAAAAAGCTATATCATCAAAGGTTGAAATCAATGCCAACATAGCCATCTCATTTTCAACTCACCCAAATGCAACCATACTATAGGAATGGGATCAATGCATCAACTAGTATCCATAGGGTAACATCAATGCCAACATGAGATAGTTTCCATCATGAACTAATGCCAACATTAGCTATTTGGACACATCAACACTATAATGCCAACAATCTCCCCCTTTGGCATCGATGAAAACAATGCACAAAATCTAAACCCATCTCCTCTATCACTCCCCCTTTGACATAAATGGCAGAGGGTCAACTGCTTCTGATAAGGAAGAAAAACTAAATCATAAACTATTATGAAACCAACTCCAAAAATAGAAGAAAAGGGAGATCAATGCCTTAGAAATCAGCCACTTCGAGGGGGAAACCTTCTTTATATTACATAAATGAACAATTATTCAATGAATCAGATGACAAAACCTCATTTCTATATATAGGAGTCCATGGGGTCACAATATAATCCTAGCCGACCTAACAATAATAATGTAAGGGCATAACAATAACAATAGTGGGGTTTTATGGGGCACAATAATAACAATATGGGGACTATAGGGGTACAACAATAACAATAATGGGGTTACACTAACACTAATAAGGGACTACAATAGTAGTATAGGGACCTAACATTCCCATCTCCTTCAAAAATTTGTTGTCCTCAACGCTTGAATAGCTCTGGATGAGTCTGTATAAAATTCTCATCCTCCCATGTAGAATCTTCAGTGGGTAAGTTCTCCCACTTGATGATATACTTTGAAATTGATCAATTTCGTAGTGTCAAGTTCTTGTTTTCGTGACTACTTTAGGTTCTAATATGATTTTTCTTCCTCATCAAGTTCTGTTAATATTGTTTTAACTGGATGTTTGTCATCTATAACCTTATTTAAGCATGAAACATGGAAAACTAGGTGCACTCGAGAAGAAGCAGGAAGCTCCAATTTATATGCCATAGTACCAATATTTTGCAACACCTTGTAAGGACCATAGTACTTTGGTGATAATTTATTATCCTTCTTATCTTTCTCGAGGGACATTTGTGTTAGTATGAATCTTTTGTCGAAGTGTACGAAAAAATACCACTTTAGCTACGCATAACTTATAGCCCTAGCATCAAATATGGCTACCAATATCTTCAGATCTGCAGTTAGTTGATCAAGACAAATGCTCCACAAATCTAGATCTATGCATAAAAAGACATTAAGCAGTAAAAAATAAGGTTTTTCTCCATGCATCCAATAGACAAGACAAGAATAATATGTTTTAAATAATTTTATATTAAGGGCACCTGAGAGGAAAACAAGAAAGGTGTTTCCAATTCTCCTCAATGGGACGGGTTCTTGAAATTCCTCAGCACTTCAAATCTAGCATTTCTCTCTCTTGTTGGTGTAGAAAACCCAGACAAACATAGAACTCAAAGGGAGCTCACAAAGTGAAAAATAGAAAATTTGACAATGATAATGGCTCAAAGTCAGACCAAGAGTAGAGATCCAGAGTGATCTAAGAGGCAACAAAAGGTGACAAATGAATGGGAAAACCCTTCTATTTATACCAAAATATTGGGTTATTCTAGATCTTGGTGCATGATTAAAATAATATTAACCAAATCTAGATCCACATTTTATGGAATATTTTAATATATTTGTTGGAGGGAAAAGGTATTTGACTTGGGTCAAATCCATTTATTTGTAAATAATAAAAAAATAAATGATTTATTTATTATTTTAAGAAAGTGGTTGAAATATAATTAAATAAATAATGATTTATTTAATTATTTATAAATGATTTAGTCATATTTAACAAGGAATATTATTTAAATAAGATTTAAATAACTATTCCTAGAAAATAAGAAGATAAATAAGGATTTATCTAATTAATTTCTTTGTTTTGGGTTAAATATGACCAGGAATAATAATTAAATTATTGTTTAATTAATTATTCCATTAGGAAAATAAAAAAAATATAGATTTGTTTAATATTTCCCTTCGGGGTTTCCTGTTTAGACCATAAACAACCTAATAAATGTGTTTTATTAAGTTATTTCACATAGTGAAATCAATTTTAGTTAGGGTAAAATTGGTCTTACATGGTGTACTTGGGTCCATCTAATGATAATAGGTTAGATGACCAAAAAATGGTGTAACAATTTGTTTGTATGGTTGTAGCCGTAAAAATACCCAGTCTCCTACATCAAAACTTCTCTCGCTATGATGTTGAACTTCTTGTTGTTTCATTCGATTTTGTGCCAAATTCAGGTTATCCTTTAAGAGTTGGAGAACTTATTTTTGATGCTCGATGTGATTTTCCAGTCCTTGAACCTTATAATTTTCTCTTAAAGATGATGTGATGGATGGTGGATGATATCCATAAAGTGCCATAAATGGGGTCATTTTTGTTGCAGTATGGAAGAAAGTGTTATACCACCATTCAGCGAGAGGTAACAACTTAACCATTGTAATTCTTTATCAGATATAAAACAACGAAGATAGCCTTCCAATCATTTGTTCACTATCTTAGTTTTCCCATCGGATTGAGGATGATAAGATGAGCTATGGGCTAGTTGAGTACCCAAACAATTAAATTATTTTGTCTAAAATTTTCC
The DNA here is from genome assembly GCA_034641835.2 of Pinus albicaulis. Taxonomy (NCBI): domain Eukaryota; kingdom Viridiplantae; phylum Streptophyta; class Pinopsida; order Pinales; family Pinaceae; genus Pinus; species Pinus albicaulis. Next base: position 532,053,283 of record CM076575.1, on the reverse strand, counting down.
AGCGAAAATGGGATCTTTGTCACTTACAATAATCTTTGCGTTTCCATGTAGCTGTTGAATTGTTTCCATAAATGCAATAGCAATTATAATTGCTTTAAATGGATGAGGTAATGCACAAAAGTGTGCATACTTGGTAAGTCTATCAACTACCACCATGATGGACCTCTTTCCTTCAGACTTAGGTAAACCTTTGACAAAATCCATTGAAACCTCCTCCCAACGTTGATTTGGAATGCGTAAAGGTTGTAGCGGACCCGAGGTCTTAATTATCTCAACTTTATTTTGCTGGAAAACCAAACATTATGCCACAAAATTTTGAATATCAGATTTAAGGCCATCCAAAAAACAAGTCTTACTTCACCCTGTGGTAAGTTTTTAAAAATCTCGAGTGTCCTCCTACGGGATAGGTGTGCAATTCCAAAAGAATATTTTGTTTTAGTTGAGAATTCTTACAAAGATATAAGTGATCTTTGTACCATAAAGAATATTTTTTCCAACTAAATGTATCAGAAGTACTGGGATCTTACTGCAAATTTTGAATTAGTGTCCACAGTTCTTCGTCATTCTTCCATTCCTCCCTTGCTTCGATTATCCAATCTGGTTGTGTTGGACACCTATAAAATTTGTTACATAAAAAGGTGGCCAAAACATTGTTTAGCCTTCAAGGAATAGTTTCATTACAGAAAGGTGTATCTCTTGAAGCCTCTGGAAGACATCATATCCTTGTTTCAATCTTCGTGGCTGTTCCCATTTCAAGCCCAAAACATTCTGCTAAAAAATCTATGAGAAAGACTGTTGCAAAATCCCCTTCTCTCCCCTTCCCCCCACTCAGAAACTAACCTTCATCTTTTCCCATCGTTTTCCTCTGTTTTCCATTTCCCTCATCTCCCCTTAATAAAATTTCCTTTGTAGAGTTTAAAACTCCTTTTAAAACTCTATCGAAACCCTCAATTAACCTTTGAAAACCATTGAAAATCATCTTTTTATTAATAAAAGCTTAAGCCCCCTTGGGCTAAGTTTTTAACCACTTCCGATCATATGCCTACACCCTGGGACCAAGCGCCAACTCTGGGGGCGTTTATCGCATCGCAAATATCCAAGTGCACATGTCTTGCCATATTCTAAAGTTGTGATGCGATGAGCCTATATACTTTAGAACCCGATGCGATCAACCTCCTTTGTTATAAACTCCAGATTTCATGCTTTCTTTGAGAAAAACCAAGAGCTAAAGTCCCAACGCCCATCGCATCACATAAATCAAATGGGTTGATTGAAAAGTCCATACCCGATCTCTCGATATGTGATTAGCCCCCTCCTCTTTAACCCCCAGTCACATTATCCTTCACATAACCTTTGGCTCTGCAATCGGGCGCCCGCCCACATTATACATATCTCGCCCGAAAAATATTAAAAACCCTTATGTTATTCGAAACTTTGGGTTTTTTAATTATTTTATATTTTTCCCGCCAGTCCGAAGTACGAGCAATCTCCACCGTTGAATTCAATCGATCCAACGGTGCGGAACCTATCAAACCCGGTGGACCCCGCCAGCCATGCGCCGTTTTCCCAAAACCATATGGTTTTCATCGCACCACCTTCGAGCAGACGGCAGTTTTCGCCTGATGGCCAGCGTTTCCATACATCGCGTGACATGCATCCTGGACACTATTCCGAAAACCACCGTCCATCACGCATTATCGTTTGGACCAGGACGCCCAACGATATTGCTGTGTGCCATCCGATCTGGGCCCACTCATCCAACGATGATCGCTTTCCGAAGCTGTCTGATGGTTAACGAAGATGTGCACACAATAACCTGGCTATCGTACATGCGGAAATGGCATCTCCGCCGTCGATCTGATCTGCAGATCGACGACCCACAATTCATCGCCTGACCTCTCCGTTTGACTTTCAACCTTTGCTCCCCACCGTCGATCTCTGCGCGATCGATGGCTCAGATTTAATCTTCTTCCGCCCATTCCACGATCTCTCCCGATCAATCCCGACCATTGGATGATGCCATCCAATGGCCACGCTTCATCCACTCGTCCTTTGAAGCAGTCAACCTATTTATGCAGGATTTTATAATTTTTTTTGTATTTTGCAGGGTTTTAACTGATTTTTCGCTACAAATTGAAGAAATTCGAAAGTAGAGGGTGACGACCCTCCCGCTTTTGATTCACCAAGGGAAAATCATTCAAGGTGCCTAATTTCACGTTTTCATCGATGTTTATCCAAGCACTGATGCCAGATGACCCTGCACGACCCTGCACAGTAGCAAAAACCATGGATTTGGCATAGGAAAAGAGTATGAGAGACGAAGACCAGAATTAACCAGAACAGAGGATTAAAGGAAAAATTTGTGGGGATTACGTCTAAGATGCTTATCAAAAGCCTAATCCCCGATTCAAAACACAGGTTAAGGAAGATCTGAAGGGTTTTTGTCAACAGGAACGCCTCCACCGCCACAAAATAAGGCAAGTTCATCCCTTTAATTACCACAATGCCACCTGTGCCTCAAAGTATTCAATTAGGAGCTGAATTTATTGATCAGGCACCTACATCCTAACAGAAAATCAAAGGTTTCCGAACAAATAAATACTAATCAAGGGTCTTATCTCCAAATTGTCGGCAAAACTATTTTAAAGGTTAAAGAACAGTCCAGAAGCAGATCTTTTCAATCATTAGGCCTCGAAGGACATAAACAGAGTTATGAAGCAGAGTTATAAACGATTATATTCCCACCTTATGCCTTTCCTGGTTCCCAAAGGCCGGGAATTGCATTGATTACATAATTAATAATACTTGACCCCTGGGAAATCCTCCCACCTCTTCATTCTTCTATAAATACTTCTATAGAAGATGAGAAAATGTTGGTCTCTGGACATCTGAATGTATGTAATAGTTATTCTGAAGCTGCTGATGCCCTGTTTGCAATTCAAATATATATAAGCTGACATGGGAAGTTCGAAGTTGTAGAGACCCACTAGGCTTGGTGATTGTAATTGGTTTGAACATCTAATACAAGCTGCTGATTTATGGGATCCTGATTTGTGTCAATGGTGATGTATTCCTCAATGTCAATTGTTATTTTTCTTAATGTTTCCACTCTGTTCACTTTCTCTGATAAAGAGCAGCAAACATAGAGCTAGGATTTACTTTCAACAGTACCCTACTCTTACTGAAAGCTTTATTGTCTATGTTTTCTTCATTTGAATGTTCTCTTTGAAGAGTATATCAATGCAGGTTGGTTTAAAGGCACTTTCCTGATCTAGATTGCTCTTTGTCAATGTTATCTATGTTTTCCTTATTGAATATGCTGAAAGCAGGCTAGTTTAAAGGTATTAACCTGATCTTAGAATACTCTTGTGTTTTTCTTTAAGTACATGCTGAAGCAATGTAGTTTAAAAGAACTTATTTGATCTTAGGTTGTTTCACTATATATTCATTTGTTTGTTCTTCATTTATTATCTGTTTCATTCCATAAATTCACCTTAAGAGATCCTTTGACATAATTGACTTGCCCCATGGATCCTGCTTGAACCTCGCTGTCCAATTAAAACCCTCCTATGACTCCATAGCCCAATGGGTTAAAACTATCTTTGCCTTTCTATCAGCAAAATCATTTCTTCACTTGCAGACACCTTCACCCTTCATTTTGAAACTGCCTTCGCCTTCATCATGTCCTTGCCCAACCAAAACAAAAAAAACAAAACCCAAGATCTTCATAACTAGCCTAATATCACAATTTCAGCTATTAAAGATCACATCTTTAAACTCATTCATAGAGAGATCCCTCTCTGGATTCAGGAGGGCTAGATCCTAGAATCCCAAATTTGGTTGAAATAATTGTTGCTTCTGCAGTTTTAGTCTTACCAATCTGCTAAAATTATAGATTCCTAACAGGTTGGATAATAGAAATGACACAAAGCAATGCTTCCACCTCCTCATCCTTTCTTGAGAGTGCATCTGCAACAACATTTAGTTTCCCTTTTCTGTAGATGATTTCAAAGTCATAACCCAACATCTTTGTGACCCATTTTTGTTGCTCTTCTGAATATAGTCTTTGTTCCAAAAAGCATTTAAGACTATCATGATCAATTTTTACCTTGAAGTGCTTTCCCATTAGGTAAGGTCACCATTTCTTTAGTGCATGTAGTATTGCCAACATTTCCTTCTCATAAATAGATTTCTATAAATAATTTCCTTTGATTGGATGACTTTCATAAGCAACGGGTCTTCCTTCTTGCATTAAAACAACACCAATTCCATTTCCCGAGGCATCACATTCCACAATAATGGTTTTTGTGAAGTCTGGCATAGCTAAGACTGGTGCTAGGCACATTGCCTCTTTAAGATGTTCAAAGGCCAAAGTTGCCTCATGAGTCCATGAAAATGCATCTTTCTTCAATAATGTTGTTAGATATGCTGCTATTCTCCCATAATTCTTAACAAAATTTCGATAATACCTTGTTAACCCAAGAAATACTCACAACTGCTTTCTGTTTGTGGGGAATTTCCATTCCTTAATGGCCCTAATTTTGTTAGGGTCTACCGTAACACCCTCCTGAGATACAATATGAACTAGATATTCCACCTCTTGTACTCCAAAGAAAATTTTTGAGGTTTTTTCATATAATTGTTTCTCCTCCAATATTTTGAGCACCTTGTCAACATGTTGAACATGATCCTTCCAAGACCTGTTGTAGATTAGTATATCATCAAAAAATACTTACACAAATTTTCTAAGGAAGGGTTTAAAAATGGAATTCATCAACCCTGGAAATGTAGAAGGTGCATTGATAATGCCAAAAAGCATGACCAAAAGTTCATAATGACCCTCATGAGTTTGAAATGTTATTTTCAGAATATCTTCATTCTTCATTCTAATTTGATGATATCCTGAATGAAGATCCAACTTGGTAAAATAAATTGCTCCATGTAATTATTCCAATAATTCATCAATCACATGAATGAGAAATTTATCTTTAAAATTGATATTATTGAGCTCCCTATAATCCGGAAACAGGTGCCATGTTCCATCCTTCTTGTGCACCAATACTACTAGAGCAGAGAAAGAACTTTGGCTAGGTTGAATTATACCAACCTCTAACATTTTTGTAATGATACGTTCAATTTCTCTCTTTTGGACATAAGGATATATGTAAGGCCTGATGTTTGGAGGAACACTTCCTGTAATCAAATGAATAGCATGATCATGATCATGAATAGGTGGGAGTCCTTTGGGAGTTTCAAACACCTTGGAATGATCGTTCAATAATTTTTGGATATCTGGAGAAATAGATGTTTTTGATGTTGCAACTTCTAGTGAGCATAATTATGCAATTATGCCTTGCTGTTCTTTCTTCAGAATCTTTGTCATGACATTGGAGCTTATTACCTTTCCTAAATTCCCTGCGATACCTCATAATTCAACTTCCTTTCCTTCTGAAAAAAATTTCAAGAAAAGTTCTTGAAAATTAAGAGCTTCAATCCCCAAAAATTGTAACCATTGTAATCCTAGTACAACATCAAAACCTCCCATTGGAATGGAAAGCATAGGACTATTCAATACATATTCCTCCATGGTTAGCTTGATATTATGGAATTTTCCAAAGAAATTTATAGTCCTTCCATTTGCAACCATCACTTGACACTCTGGTGCTGGGTATAGGAAGCAATTCAATTCCTTGGCTACCTTACAATGAATAAAATTATGTTTACTACCTGAATCAATCAACACTATTACATTTTTCTTCTTTATATGTCCTTCTATCTTGAGAGTTTGTGGAGTGGTAATTCCTGCCAATGCATTACAAGATATGGTCAGACTCATTTCTTCTTTCTCTAGGGTTGGTTCCTGGTGTATATCTTCTTCTTTTGACGTTTCTTGTTCATTTTCTTCCTCCTCATCACAATCTATGTAAAATAATTTCTTCTCGGCACACTTATTACCTTTAGTGTATTTTCTATCACAACTATAGCAAAGCCCTTTTGTTCTTTTCTGTTCCAATTGTTGTGGTGTCAACCTTGTAGGCTATGGAAGTCTAGGAGTAGCAACACTTCCATCTTTATAGATGTGAGTGGCAAGCTTCCTTGTCACCATAAATTTACTTTCAATTTTTCTTTCCAACCTGAATGCCTTCTCCAAACAACGTAAACTATGAAATGAGAACTATAAGCTCAAAACGAGAACTCTAGCCAAAAAACCCCAAAAAACATGAAAAAACAGCTTGTAAACGAAAAGTGGCGATGCTGGAATAAAATTTTCTATTTCAAAGGTAAATTTTCAACATGTTTAAAAAAATGGCATTGAAAACCAATTTTTGTGTGCCAAAAACACTCTCAAAACGAAAAGTGAAGATGCTGGAATAACAATTTTTTTTAAAGGACAAATTTTCAACATTTTGAAATACCATGTAAAAGATAAAATATCACCACTCCAAAAAAAAAAAAATTCAAAATAAAAATGAAAACAAAAATTTACAAATAATAACAAGATTTAGAACAATAAAAAAACAAAAAACGCCCCATAGGGTCATGGTCTAGTGGCCAGCGGATGCACTGTTAAGGCGTTCATGCTATCAAGCAGGTCACAAGTTCGAGCCTCATCTTATTCGAGTACCGTTATTGCAGGCTGGGCGGTCCCTGAGAGGTTATAGTGGCAGCCGGGGGGTTTGACCCCGCACCTCATGTGTGAAAGTTGTCGATTCCTCTGACTGACAGAAAAAAAAAAAAAAAACAAAAGTTAAAAACAAAACTTAAAAAAAAAAGAAAAGAAAAATATATATTAGAAAAAAACATAAAATAAAAAAAAAGGACAACAAGAAATCAAATATATAAAAGAATATTAAAAAACCAAAAAATAAAATGAAACATAAGAAAAGAAGAAGAAAAAAAAAACAAATTAACGACAAAGATAAAGATAAAGATAAAAATAAAAATAGAAAATATAAAGAAATAAATAATTAAACAATAAAAAATGTAATTAAAGAAACAGAATTAGTGAAAGAAGCAAAATAAATAAATAATAGTTTATAAGAAATTAAAAAAAAACAAAAATCAATAAAATTAAAAAATAAACACAGTAAAAAAATTCAAAATTCAAAATAAAAATATTAGACAACTAAAAATAAAAAACAATTATAAATATTTTTTTAAATAAATGAGAAAAAAATAAAAAAATAAACATTCAAAAAAATAAAATTAAAATATCTAAGAAAAAGGTAAAAAAAAGCCTAAAACAAATTAAAAAAAGAATACAATTAAAATTACTAAAAAAACATTAAAAAATAAATAAATGAACACACATAATTAAAATTAAAAGAAAAATTAAAATAACTTAATAAACCATTTAAAAATAAAAAATAAAAAAAATAAAAACAAATTAAAGTTAAAAAAATTAATAACAAATATATCAAAAAATAAAAAAAATTGTGGCCCTCAAGCCTTTGGGTGCGCTCAACCCGATTCTCGGAATCGGGTTGAGCCCGCCAAAGCGCTGGAGCGGCTGAAAGATGATTCTCGGACTCAGCTGGGGGGCAGCCGCTTCTCATAATCGACTCTAAGCCTCGCTGGGTGGCCCTAGGGGCGGCCGAAGGAGCTTGGCCAGCTCTGCCGACCCACGACAGCCACCCGACAGAGCTGGCTAGAGCATATTCTTAGAATAAAATTAAAAAAATATATAGTAAACCATAAAAATAAAAAACATTGAAAAAAATAAAACTAAAAAATATAAAATATCTGAAAAAACGTTAAAAAAAAAAATCACAATTAAAATAACTAAAAAAACATTAAAAAATAAAAAAATGAACACAAATATAATTAAAATAATAAAAAAAATAAAATAACCTAATAAAACATTAAGAAAAAAGAAGTTAAAAAAACTAATAACAATTATATAAAAAATAAAAATTTGTGGCCCTCAAGCCTTTGGGCGGGTTCAACCCTTGGGCAAATCCCATTCTCAGAATTGGAATTGGCCCACCCGCTGGGCAAATCCGATTCTAAGAATCAGATTGGCAGGCTGGCGGGGTAGATTCGATTATGAGAATCGAATTGGCAGGCCGACGGGGCAGATCTAATTCTGAGAATCGGATTTCCCTAGTTGGTGGTAAAAATCCAATTCTGAGAATCAAATTTTCTTAGCTAGTGGGGAAAATATGATTATGAGAGGAAAATATGATTCTCAAAATCGGATTTGCAGGCTGGCGGGGCAAATCTGATTCAGAGAATCGGATTTTCCTAGCTGGGCGGGCAAATCTGATTTTGAGAATAAGATTTGCAGGCCAGTGGGGCATACCCGATTCTCAAATTAGAATTGACAGACTGAGTGTTTAGATAAAAATTTTGGCCGCATAGGTGGATGCAGAGTAGCTACGCCATTTCCAAAAAATGGTTATAATAAGCATTTGGAGCATTATTGAGAGTTTTTTTTTGCCACTTGAAGGTTTTGTCTAATCTGTTACCTTTTGTGCATAATTTCCCAAGAGTAGATATTTGGGTTCCTGACACCAAGCTACCCAATTTAAAAAAAAAATCAGCTCTGGAAGCAAAGTTATCACTGATTTAAGATTGAAATTTTTTTCAGGTTGGGCAAATCTGATTCTTAGAATCAGATTCACATGTCGACGGGGCAAATCCAATTTTGAGAATCGGATTTTCCCAACCTGAAAAAACTACCAATCTTAAATCAACGATAACTTTGCTTCCGGGACTCCGTTTGAGCTGTTTTTTTAAAATTAGGTAGCTTGATGAGAGGAACCCAAATATCTACTCTTTTCTAGTAAATTATGCACAAAATGTAACAGATCTAACAAAAACTTTAGGTGGAAGAAAAAAACACTCAATAATGCTCCAAATGCTTATTATAACAAGTTTTAGGAAATGGCACAGCGACTCTGCATCCACCTATGCTGCTGAAATTTTGATCTGAACCCTCAGTTCGCCAATTATAATTTGAGAATCGGATTTGCCTCGTCAGCCTATGAATCTGATTCTCATAATCAGATTTTCCCGCCGACCGGGCAAACCTGATTCTCATAATCAGATTTTCCTGTTCGAGAGTCAGATTTGCCTCCTGACCTGGAAAACACGATTCTCAGAATCAGATTTGCCCCGCTGGGTGGTCGATGTGGGCCGGTGGAGTTTGGCCTGCTCCGTTGGCCCACGACGGCCGCCCCTCGGGCCGCCTAGCCAGCTTCGCCAGGCGGCCCGAGGGGCAGCCTTCATGGGTTAGCGGAGATTGGCCAGCTCCGCCAGCCCACGGTGGTCGCCCTTGGGCAACCCGACGGCCAGAGCCAATTGCTAGAATTAGCTCTGACAAGCCTCGCTGGGTGGCCTGAGGGGCGACTGTCGTGGGTCGGCGGAGCTTAGCTAGCCCACAGCAGCCACCCTCGAGCAACCCAACTATTATTTTTAATTATTTTTAAATTTTTAAATTTAATTTTTATTTTTTTTATGATTTTGTTTTTTTGTTTTTATTTTTTTAATTTTAATTTTAATTTATTTATTTTTTAATTTTTTTTTATTTAAAATTGTATTTTTATTTTTGTTTTATGATTTTGTTTTTTATTTATTCTTTTAATAAAATTATGTGATTTTCACTTCGTGTTTTAAGATAAGAAAAAAGACATTAAAAAATAAAAAATAAAAAAATTGTATAATGTGATTTTCACTTCATTCTTTATGTGAATCATTTAATTTTTGGAAAAAAATGTTATTACTATTAATATTTGACATAAAATTCATAAAAATTTCTAATTTTGTTACTTATTTTGGTTTATTTTTTTCTATAAAAATGGTTTATTTGACGTCACTTTTAGCAAAAAGACTCAAAATGTGTATTTTTTCAGTTATATCTATATTCAAAATTTGTATTTTTATGTAAATTGTTAAAAATTCTTACTTTTTAAGTGACAATTATTTCATGGGAAATGAAATATTATTTAACAATATATAGTTAGATAGAAGATCGAAAGTTTAAAATATTGTTTTTTGGTTTTTTGTATTTTAACACTATAAAAAATCAAATATCTCACTACAAAAAAATGAAACAAAAAAAAACACTTAAAGAAAAATGTAAGTGAAGAGGAATAAGAGGAGTACTTCAAAATTTTTTAAATTTAGAAAATAATTATTAGTGTTAAATAAATTAGAAAATTTAAAGTAAAAAATAAGTCTTCTAAAAAAACAACGACACTTTTCAAAATCAACATAAAAATCACTATCATTTTAAAAATAATGTTTATACTTTGTACATTAGAAAATTTAATGTGTAAAAAACATGCTAAAAAAAATTAAGATAATTCTAAATCAAAACTTTTCAAAATTAGATGATTTTTTTCCACCTAAAAAAAGCGAGTATTCGTTTCCGTTCTCGTTTCAAAGTTTACATTGTTTCCAATGAATCAGGTTCCCAAAGGCGAACCTAATGTTGGATGTTATCCTTTAAAGTCCCTATGAAGACATCAATCCTGTGTTCCTCTGGAGTATTAGTTACCCTTATATTAAATTTTTGGATGTCCTCAATGTGCTCCACCATTGAACCTTTTTGTTTGAGATTTATGAATTGGCTAAAGAAGGTGTTTCTCTTTGTGTCCTCATAATTTCCTATCATTTCCTCTGTAAAAATTGACCAAGTGACAATTTTTTTACAAGAGCAAAGCCATCGATACTAGAAAAATGCATTTTGTTCTAAATGTAAAGTTGCGATTCATACCTTTTGTGTGTTTTTCACATTATGGAGATCAAACTATTGCTCCATCTATAGTATCCATGTTATGGAATCCTTGCCATAAAAATTCCTCATATCGATATGGAATATGGTGGGTCTTCAATCTAACATTAGAGTTTATGAAATCACAATTAACATTTATTTTGTTCTCATCATGAGTTTACTCTACTACCTTTTCGCCATTAGGAATCATTTCTTGTATCAACTTTGTCAAACCTTCCTTCAACCCTTCCATGTCCGTTTTTATATCATTCTTCATGTCTTCCATGTTGCGTTTCATTTTTCGTCGATGTCATCCATATTATATTCCATGCCCTCCATCTTACCTTCCATGCATTTATTCAAACCATCCATCTTAGATTCCAAGCCTTTCTTCAAACCATCCATCTTAGCTTCCATGCATTTCTTCAAAACTTCCATTTCATTTTTTTTTGCTCTTTGTGAGATCGAAATTTAGTGCACCTGGTCTTATAATTTTGATATATCATGTTTCACTTCTTCCTCTTCATGAGTCATAGTAGAGTATTCTGAGGGCTTAATGGGTGTTGAATTCTTTTTAGGGGGCATTTTAGAACTGAATATTGATATCTATGCCTCAAGAATCACTTCAAACTGATTTTTCAAACAAGACTTATGCAATTTGAAAAAAAACACACACCTTTTTCTTTCTTTTGAGGAGTTCGATATTGAAACTGATTTATCTATGTAATTTAGGATCCTCGAGATTTTATCTTCAGTCCTTTAGTATCTCTTTGAATCTTCTTTCTAATGCCAAAGTTCTGACTTTATTTGGATTCTTCAAGACAGAGTTATGCCCAATATCCCATAATGACCTAATTATGGACTAGTTTGGTAGTCGAATTTATATTGTGCCACGTGTCACTATTTCCTCCTTCAGCTCTAAAATTGATACACATGAAACTACAGTCTGTGTACTTTCAGTCACGTTTTACAAAATTTCAATTTGATGCTCAGAGAGAGAGAGAGTTATGACAATTTTCCCAAGGTCACCTCTTTTAAATGAAATTCGAGAGCCATCAAAAACTCTAACTTCCATAGATCATATCTCCGAAAATATTGCGAACCAAGATCTGGAATTTTTACATGGTGTTCCTCAGGATTTCTTCGCAACTAGTTTTTTTTTTAGCATTGGAAACTTCGTATAAAAAAAGTTATAGCGAAAATGCCGTTATGTCCTGTTTGAAGCAATGAAACCTAGAATCCAAAGCTATGATACCAAATGTTATGAAACTAGATCCAAAAATAGAAGAAAAGAGAGACCAACAACTTAGGAATCAACCACTTCGAGGGGGAAGCCTACTTTACATTACATAAATGAACAATTCTTGGATGAATCAAATGAAAAAACCTCCTTTCTATATATAGGTGTCCATGGGGTCACAATATAATCCTATCCGACCTAAAAATAATAATGTAAGGGCACAACAATAACAATAGTGGGGATCTATGGGGCATAATAATAAAAATATAGGGACTACAGGGGTACAAAAATAACAATAAGGGGGCTACACTAACAATAATAAGGGGCTGCACTAGTAATATAGGGACCTAACATAAACATTGGAGTAAATAATCTCTACATGGCTAGAAAATAATGGAAATCAACATGTATCCATGTCACTCCACATCAACAAAAAGCAACAAATAAAACAATCATCATTCAGAGCAATATATGCAATCAGACACCTCTAGCAATAACAACAATATGCAAACATGAGGCAACCATACAAGCATTAGTGAGAAGTAATAAATAAAAAATAATATGCAACAATATCCACACAAAGAACCGATTAAAAATTATCCATAGCAACTACATAGCATCAACATCAATGGCCACCAACCATCATAACATAGCATGAGTCACACCATGAACAATTCCAAGTGGATCATAATTCCAACAATGTATGGCTCAAGTAAACATAGTAAATAATGCTCCCTTTGAACACGTGCCATGTCTAATGTCATCTCCATCCTAAAGTAAACCACTTCTACTACAACATTTCTTCCTTGCCAAAGGAAAGAAGCACAAGGTGGACCAAGACTCCATATGACCATGAATGATGGCATATTGCGTTATATATACATGGATTTAGTAGCAATACAAAAAACTCATACATGATTGTTATATTACCTCACAACTCACTTTTACATGAATTCCCAACTCTAGTACCAAACCACTAGAAGAACTAATGATAAAACACAATACAAGTACATAGTGTCATGAGAATTTTATAATTAATTACATTGCTGCTACCATCATCTCCTGTGGACCAATTATTATAAAACATAACATAAAATGGCTATTACAATGTCATTAGCCCATATATGTGGCCACAAAATAGTTCCATGAAACTCCTCCAAAAAATTCCTACTAACATAATGACTCAATCTACAAATATCTAGACCCTTTGCCAACATAAAATGATGAATCAATGAAAAATACATGGTTGTAATAAACTGAATATAACAACCCACACATGGCTGGTCCTTGTCTCAAGTAACGATATGCATGTCATTTCCACAATTTCCTCACGCTAAGGTGGTTGAAATATGATCAATAAATGTTGCAACAAGGTTTACATTCATGTCTTTTCCACTCATACAAAATAAATACATCAACTGCAAAAATAATGAGTGAAAAGAAATATAAACATAAATAGCATAGCTCCCCCTAAGCTTGATATACCTCAAAATATGTTGATCCCATGGACTTGAATATGCATGGTTGAACTGGATCAAAAATCATTTTTTGCTGGTACTCTTGAACCTGCCAACGTTCCCCATGAGATCATGCTAGTCTCAAATATATCTCTGCAGTCAAGTAGACCTATCATGCAAAAGTGAAAAGCACTAGGGGATGATATCTTCTAATATGAATATGATGAGGAAGAGTACTATTTTTTTCTCCTCTTTCTACTTACTCTTCCCTTCAACATTTACACATTATCTGGTGTCTTGAATCCATTGGCTATCGCTCTCTTTGATCCTTTTTTCCGGATGATGCAACCTTTGGAGTTGAAATTCACTTCCTTACCTCCATCAACCATTTGGATCACACTCAAGATATTATTCTTTAGACCCTAAATGAGCCACACATAATTTTCATTAGTCCTCTTCTCACCAAGATTGGATTTATTGCTTCCCAACACTTGTTGATTCATTACCTTCAAACATTACACAACCGATCAAGTTGGTTCTATTAAGAAAATGAAATTTTATCCTATCTCCTGACTTATGGTGTGAACATCCACTATCAATATACCACATATCATCCTCATCACACAAACAAAGTGCAATTACACATCTTCCAAGCTGCTTCTCCTTCTTCTTCCATGTGTTCCTTGGCTGGTTCCTTGTTTGTGCATCTCTTTTGTATGTTGCTTTTGAACTAAAAGCCTAAAGGATCTAGGCATCTTAAAATCATTGGCCATGTGCCCAAAATTTCGACACATATAACACTCTATATGAACAAGATATGTAGCGAAAGGATCTGATATTTTATCACTCATGTTAGATCTCCATATCCTCATGCTAGATCTGCAGTCAATGGCCTTGCGATCAAACAAGTTACAAGAAAAAAAAAAGCCATTAAATAAACTTGTATACCTAAAGGCAAATCCTCTACTTGGTTGATCAAATTTCTGAATATCAATGTGCATTCCCCTCCTACAAGTAGCAACCACATGCCCAAAATTTTGATAGTTGAAGCACTCAATCTCGTCCATTAAGGGGGCAAAGGAGTTTTGACTTCTCCTCTGAAAATTGCTTCCTTCAACCATAGGAGAAAATGGTATTCTAGATGTGAAATATCCTTTTGGTTTTCTACTTAGCTTCTATTGGTGAATTTGTTTTCTCTCTCCTTTCTTAATACTATTGCTGGTCACATTCTTTGTTGTGAGCTTCTTTGATTCTTCTTTATTATTACTTCCTGCATGCAATATTGTCTCTCATTTTTGAAGAATGGTACCAGTTTTGTTTACGGATATGGTTCTCTTTAATTTCTCCATTTGTTGGTCTTTTTATTCAAGCTACTTAATTTTTCAATCAAACCTTTAAGCACTTCAACATAGTCCTTTCTATCCTTTTTCTTGTTGTAATTGACTTCTTCAATTATTTTTTATTATTTCAGCCGTGTTCTCAAAGTGAAAATCTCCTCCTTGATATTATTTTCCTTTTTTATCAGAGATATGCAATTTATTCTCATGCTGCTTGCATGCATCAGTTAGTATACAAATTTCACTAGAAATCTATACAAAAACAAATACTGCAGATTCATATTCAGGAGCATATAACTACAATCATAATTTCCTTCACTAACCAGATTTTAACTATTATCATTACTGCTATAAAAAATATAACTCGAAAGTAAATCATTACGAATTATACCTTCAGATCTATTGTTGTCTTTCACCGCTAGCTCAAATGGAGCTTCCTTCTTCACGAATATCTTATTCTTCTTCTTTTTACCACTCTTCTAAACCTTTTCATCACTGTTTCTGTTGCTGGATCCATATAACATATGCAATATATCGCAAACCTCCTTGGGTAGATTTTAAATCTCCAACTTTCTCTAAGTCTGGATTATGGAGATTTTTGAAAATAATTCACCTTGCTTGAGAATTTTTCTTCAATAATTTAGATGAAATTGAATCTCAATCATATCCTTCACAAACTAATCTACAAATGTTAGAGCCACAAGAGGATATTTTTTATTTCACACTTTCTTGCCATACCTTGAATTTTGCAGTAGTAAGAACAAGTATTCCTTGTTAAGCTATACAAAAAAAAAAAAAAAAATTCTCCCCCCCCCAACAAACCTCAGATCTAATCATCCAGCAATCAAGCTGCAACCAAGAGCCTCGCTCTGATACCAATTGTTGGAAACCTTGAGCACGACTGTGAGAAGGGGGGGGGGGGGTGAATCAATAATGTGACTTATTCACAATTTTTTCCTTATATTTACTTTACTAAATCACACACTTGTTAGTAGATTCACTTAGATCATAAGAAAGTAAATGATAAACATGTAAACATATAAAAATCATGAAATAAAAGCAAACCATCAAAGAAAAACCACAAAAATCATCATCACACATGCGACATAAGATTTCTGGTGGAACCCCTTATGGGAGAAAAACCACCCTTGCTATTTTTGCGCTACTTTGAATCTTTGTTGTGTCAATAAATTTGTATTTTGCATAGTTAGTTGACTCCCATCATCCTAGAGACTTGACCTCATATACAATATTCCAATACCAATCAACCAAGAGATGTGATTCTACTATTCGACTTGGAAGAATCTGTTCTCACATGGATATATGGACTACCATTCGCTGAAGGCCACCACAATCAATGATCCTCACCTAACTTCGATTGGACTATCCAACTCTGATTAGATGGAGAAATTGTTCCTTTCACTAAAGCCTCAAAATCACTACTCCACTCTCATGAAGTTGTTGGTCCTCTACACTATGTGAACCCCGCTTCATATATTTTCACACTGAATCGAAGAATCTCTTCTCAACTAGACTCAACTTTGCAATACTATCTCCAACAACAAGAAAATCTCATCAAATAAACAACAAAAACACCCATAACTAAAACAAACCAACATCCATACTCTCAACCATACATAAATCCATAAAAAAAAACTACAAAACCCAATAAGTACATCAAACCCTCTGCATATCAACAACATAAAAACTAATATGGCATTATGACATATGCACCAAAAAAACCTGCAAAACAACTGTAAAATAATGTAACCGATTCTCTACTCAAACCATGCTAAAAAATTGGACTTTTCCTCAAGGTTATTCTTCTCCAAACAATAATTGATACAAAAAATGCAACGCCGATATGAAATCTAATATTCTTCTTCAATATTCAAATTTAAGCCATTCGTTATGCTCACTTCACTTCCATCTACAACACATGAACACACTATTTTTCCTCACAAGTAGGTCTTAATAGTTATACAAATTATCCAATGTTATCACTCATTCTACTACCTTAACAAACCTCCACCCAGCTTTGAAATTAAGTATATAAAAAATTAGGCGTGAATTCCACTTTTGGCCTAGGATCAAGAGTGAAAAAAATTGATGAAATCCAACCATAATATTCACTATTTTTTTACTAAATGTGTTCACACCCATTGGAGGACTTAATCAACCAATTTTGACCTTATCGAACTAATATAGAAGATTCTAGGAATTTCCATGTCAAAATACGTCAAATGTGTGCGAGGAATCGAAATAAATTTGCATGAAGAAAATCAAATGCTCGCACAAATATAGATGATCCTAGCTGTAAATACATAAACAAGATTCTCTCCATGAGGTTGGAGCCTTTCAACCATACACACAAGCCTGTATGGGTGCGACTGGGGTAGAGGATGGTCAAAAACCAAAAACTCTAGCTCAGAACCACTGCCACATGTTTGATTATTTTCATTGCCTCTAGTACATGCCTCCAAACCTATGCTAAGATTAGTAAGACCTATGCAAGTGGATAAAACATGTCTCCCAAGTGTTATTTCCAAGCTTACCTAAAGGGCAACAAACAATATTTGAATTGTCTACCAACAAGTCCTCTACTATCCTCTAACACCCACACAATTTGTAACACCACTTAACACAACTGTAGTTACCACTGAAACATATTTTAGCACCTTAGCAACATCCTTATCAAGTTAACACACTACTGCAAAAAAGTCACCTCCATTTCCTACACTAGGCCAATGAACACCACTAGCATATGATCATCCATCAACATGAAGCACATCTTCATCACTATAGAAACATCTCTTATGCCTCCAATCATGCCAACACAATTCAACACGAGGAAACTCCTCCATGAGTACCATGCTACCAACAAGCTATATCATCAAAGGTTGACATGAATTCCAACATAACCATCTCAATGTCAACTCACCTAGTTGGAACCATACTACATGAATGGAATCAATGCATCAACTAGTTTTCATAGGGTTGACATCAATGCCAACATAAGCTAGCTGGCATCATGAGCTAAATCCAACCTCAACTAGTTGCACACATGAACACCATAATTCCAAAAATACCCCACTTTTGCATCGATGATAACAATACACGAACTCGAAACCAATATCCTCTATCACTTCCCCTTTTACATCGATGGAAAAGGGTAAACTCCTTCAGATAAGATATAAAAACTAAAGCATAAACATTGGAGAAAATGATCTCTACATGGCTGAAAAATAATGCACATCAACTTTTATCCATATCACTCCACATCAACAACAAGTAGTAAATATTCCAATCAACATTCAGAGCAACATATCCAATCAAACACCTCTAGCAGCAACAACAATATGTCAACATGAGGCAACCATACAAGCATCAATGAACAATAATAAATAATCAACAATATGCAACAATATCTGCATGAAGCATCGACCAACACTTATCCATAGAAACTACATAGCATCAACACCAATGTCCACCAACCATCATAACATAGCATGAGGCACACCATGAACACCTCCAAGAGGATCATAATGCCAAATATTTATGGCTCAAGTAAACAAGAAAAAATATTGCTCCCCCTGAACATGTGCCATCTCTAACGTCATATCCATCTTGAAGTGAACCGCTTCTGCTACAACATTGCTTCCTTGCCAAAGGAAAGAAACACAAGGTGGAACCAGACTCCACATGACCATTACTAATGGCATATTACATTATGTATACATGGTTTTAATGGAAATACAAAAACCTCATACATGACTATTATATGAAATCATGACTCACTTTTACATGTATGCTCAACTCTAGCACCAAACCACTAAAATACCCAATGATAAAACATAAGGCATCATGAGAATTTTACATGGATTTTACAATGAATTACATTGCTGCTATCATCATCTCATATGGAACAACGATTCTAAAATATAACATAACATGGATGTTACAATGTCATTAGCCCATACATGTGGCTGCAAAATAGTTCCATGGAACTCCTCCAAAAAATTCCTACTAAAGTAATGATTCAATATACAAATGACTAGACCCTCTACGAACATAAAATGACTAATAAATTACAAATACATAGTTGTAATAAACTGAATATAATAGCCCATACATGTCTAGTCCATCTCTTAAGTCACGATATGCATGTCATTTTCACAATGGCCTCATGCTAGGGTGCTTTAAATATGATCAATAAAGGCCGCAACGAGTTTGATATACATTTCTTTTCCACTCATACACAATAAATACATCGGCTAAAAAAATAATGAGTGAAAATAAATATAAACATAAAGAACATATCTCCCCCTGAGCATGATATACCTCAAAGTAAGTTGATCTCATGGACCTAAATATGCATCGTTAAGCTAGATCAAAACTCATTGTTGTTGGTACTCCTCAAACTACCAATGCTCCCCCTGAGGTCATGCTAGTCTCAAATATATCTCTAAAGTCAAGTAGACCTATCATGCAGAGGTGTACTATAGTAGGGGATAATATCTTCTACTCTGAATATGATGAGGAAGAGTATTCTCTTGGTCTCCTCTTTCTACTTACTCTTCCCTTCAACATGTACGCATTATCTGTTGTCTTGAATCCCTTGGATATCATTCTCTTTGATCCTTATTTCCGGATGATGCAACCTTTGGAGTTGAAAACCACTTCCTTACCCCCTTCAACCATTTGGATAACACTCAATATATTATGCTTTAGGCCCTCAATGAGCCACACATCATCTGCACTGGTCCTCTTCTAACCAATATTGGCTTTACCGCTTCAAAACACTCTTGCTAATTCATTACCTTCAAACAAAACATGAACACTCTTGGTTCTATTGAGAAAATGAAATTTTGTCCTATCCCTTGACATATGGTATGAACATCCACTATCAAATACCACATACCATCCTCATCATGCGAACAAAGTGCCATGCCACATCATCCAAGGTGCTTCTCCTTCTTCTTACATGTGTTCCTTGGCTAATTCCTTGGTTGTACATTCTATTTTTTCTGTTTCTTTTAAACCGAAAGCCTCAAGGATCTAGGAATCCTACAATCCTTGGCCATGTGCCGAAAATGATGAAACACATAAAAATCTATATGACCAAGATATGTAGCCTAAGGATATGATATTTTATCGCTCATGTCATGTATCCATATCCTCATGCTAAATATGCAGTCAATGGCCTTATGGCCAAACAAGTTACAAGTAAAACAAAAGCCATTAAATAAACTTGTATACCTAAAGGGGGATCCTCTACTTGGTTGATCAAACTATTGCATAGAAGTGTGAATTATCCTCCTACAAGTAGAATCCACATGTCCAAAATTGTGACAGTTGAAGCACTCAATCTCGTCCATCAAGGGGGAAAAGGAGTTTTGACTTCTCCTTCGAAAATTTCTACATTCAACCATAGGAGAAAATGGTATTCTAGATGTGAAAGCTCCTTTTGGTTTTCTACTTTGTTGATGCTGGTAAAATTGTTTTCTCTCTCTTTTTGTACTGTTATTGTTGGTCCCATTATTTTTTGGAGGCTTCTTTGATTACTCTTTATTATTATTTCTTGAATGCAAGATTGTCTCTCCTTTTTGAAGAATGTTGCCAAATTTGTTTACTACTATGGTGCTTTTTACTTGCTCCAGCCATCTAGTTTTTTCCTTCAAGTCACTTCCTTAATTTTTCAATCACACCTTCAAGTGCTTCAACATAGTCCTTTCTATATTTTTTCTTGCTTAAATGGAATTCTTTAATTATTTTTTATTCTTGCATTTGTGTCCTCAAAGTGGTGATCTCCTCCTTGAGATCCTTTTCCTTTTTATCAAAGATCTGCAATTTCTTCTCATGCTCCTTGCATTGATTAATTAGTCTACCAATTTCACTAGAAATATCTTTAACAATAACTAATGCAGATTCATATTCAACTTTAAGGAGCATATAACTACGATAATCATTTTATTCACTAACTAGATCTAAACTATTATCATTACCACTATAAAAAATATAACTCAAAAATAAATCATTATGACTTATACCTTCAGATTTGTTGTCCTCTTTCATAGTTGGTTCAACTAGAACTTCCTTCTTCATGGAACTCTTATTCTCTTATTTTTGTTTCTCTTCTCAACCTCTTCATCACTATTGTTTTTTCTGGCTCCATATAACATATTTAGTCTATCCCAAACCTCCTTGGTAGATTTTATATCTCTAACTTTCTCTAAGTCTTCATTATGGATATTTTTGAAAAAAAATCGCTTTTCTTGAGCATTTTTCTTCAATACTTTAGATGAAAGTGAATATCCATAATTCCCTTCACAAACTAATCTCCAAATGTTAGAGCCACAAGAGGATACTTTATATTTCACACTTTCTTGCCATACCTTGAAATCTGTGGCAGTAAGAACAAATATTCCTTGTGAATCCATTAAAAAAAAAAACAAATTTCCTTCCAAAAAACCCCATATCTACTCTTCCAATGATCAAGTTGCAACCGAGAACCACGATATGATACCAATTTTTAGAAACCTTAAACACTACTGAGAGGGGGGGGGGGGATGAATAAACAGTGTGACGTATTCTCAAAATTTTCCTTTTATTTACTTTACTAATCACACACTTGTTAACAAATTCCCATAGATCATAAGAAAGTAAATGATAAAAATGTAAACATATAAGTAGCATGAACTAAAATAAAACCATTAAAGCACAACCAAAAAATCATCTTGACACATGAGACACAAGATTTCTGGTGGAAACCCTTCTGGGAGAAAAACCACCCTTGTTGTTGTTGTGCTAATCTGAATATCTATTATGTCAAGAAATTTTTCTTTTACATAGATCCTAGAGACTCAACCTCATATAAAATATTCCAACACCAATAAACCATGATAGTTGATTCTACTAATCAATTTGGAAGACTCTTTTCTCACACGGAGCTACAAACTACCATCCATTGAAGGCCACTACAATCAACGATCCTCACCCAAATCTAATTGGACTATCCAAATTTTATTGGATGGAGAAACTATTAATTTCATTGAAGCTTTGAAATCACTACTCCACTCTCATGAAGGCACTGCTCCTCTACACTATGCAGATCTTGTTTCATATATTTTCACAATGGATCCAATAATCTCTACTCAGCTAGACTCAACTAGCATCAACTCTGCAATAAAATCTCCAACAACAATACAATCTCATCAAATCATCAAAAAAATCACTCATAATAAAAAAGAACCAGAAACCATACTCTCAGCCATAGATAAATCCATAAAAAACAAATTTTAATAACCAACAAATACATCAAACCCTCTGTATATTAGCGACATAAATACTAATATGAAATTCTGCCATATTGACAGGCCTCCAAATTAGACACAAATTGAGGCCCATATAACCTTTCCTAGGAACATAAAGGCTATATTAAAACACTCCTTCTACACTCAATAATGTTTTTTTAGATTTAATATGTTCTTAAGAAGGTTTAGATATAATTGCATATTATGTGCCTAATATTATTTATTTTTGCAGAATAATGAGAGAATATGGAGTAAATTCTGAATGAGATAATATAGGAATTTACCTCTACTACATGATGGAAAAATATTGGATAATAAATGAAGAAAATGTCATGAAATTATTTACAAATTCTAGATTTCCATTGATTGAGAAAATCTAGGAATGTGTTCCCTGTCATTTAGTGAAGATTCCTAGTGTTGAGAATGAAATCCACCTTTTGAGGGATTTTAGAGGGGAAAGTTGCCTCCTTTCAAGGGGAATGATTCCTCATCACATTGTATAAGTACCACTTCAAATTTTTCTCTAGGGTCATGCATTTCTTAGTCTTCTTGTGGAGAAAGCATGTTATTTAGTATCTCCACTTTCATTTCTAGAAGGGATGGACTCAGATTGATTAAAATAATGAAGTTTGGTGCCATTTTTATCTTCTCAAGCTTGGTTTCCTTCATAGGACTCCGAGTTTATTTAAACTTGTCCATCCCAGGAGCCTCATTGTTGGACGGATAAGTAGTTCTTGGAGACAAGATAGGCCTCCCAAGTGTCCTACGGATAGCTAGCAACAAACGGAAAAATAAAAACTATTTTTTGTAGATATTGTTTGACATGGAATTAATTATAATAGGGTTTTAGAAACCTACTTGTAGTCCAGCGCTGACCTTCTTTCTAGTGGCTTGAAGAAATTCATCGTCAAGGATCTGCAATCACCAACACAAGAAAATATCAAAAGCACCTGTATAATAAATCAATTCATGAATAAAAAATACATCAAGATGATCAAGGAATTCAAGAAATGAGATAATTAATTAAATAACCCATTGAGAAAACAATATTCATTCGTATTAACTTAAATAAAGAAGAGCCTTACAACCGTGTCTGCCTTAATGTCATACTGGCCTTCCTGGTGTCCGGAATAGGCATTTCCTTTACTCTGACAAGCCTTGCACTCTCTCAGCTAAAGCACATGGGCGTGTAATCATTCCCATATAATGATGGCTATGAGAGTATGAGTTTCTACAACATTTCTCCTCAAAAATTCTTCAAGTCTAACTCATCAATTGTAACCCTTGAAGCTGCACTATGGCTTCAATTTATAGGAAAAGAGAGGAGGTTATGGTTCCACATAGGAAGGGATAGAATTATCCTTTGAAGGGATTGGGCTCCATAAACCAAGGGGTAGGCTCCCATAATGGAGGAATGAACATACATGATAGGAGCAAACCTTCAACCGGATTACTACTTCTAGAAGCTTCCAGATTTGACTGCTATGTTTCTAAGTGTTACTTTCCGCCTTTGCTTTACTTTTTATAGGGGTCCGCACCCTTAATGAATAAAAATTGCGTTTGGCTCCGCATGATTTATAGCCAAAAGTTGCAACACCACAGGCAATACTAAGAGAAAGTGCGGTACAAGTGTTTTTAAGAATTTTATGAGCTTTTCTCTTAATTTCAAGCCTTGAATTTAGGAATTTTGATATTGTAGACCTCTAAGGGAGTACTAAAATGTCATGGTGACAAATTCCCCCCTAAAGTGTGAAGTCTGAGAGCATTCAAAGAGTGATGTGCTTTATCATTTCAAGGATTAGCCTGTGGACACCCCAGTTAGAACCATGTAAAAACATTCAATGCAAAACATATATATCATCGCTGCGGTAGGCATTCCCATACTCAGATCAAAACTAACTAAACTTGTTTTGATACATAAATGATTTTAATATTACATCAATAGTGTAGACACAGCATGGGCACAACCATCTATAATGAATCGTCTACTGCATAATGAATAATAAAACTCCTCATAGCTTGGATGGTGGAAACTAGATCGAGGGTCTTGATTTCTGCTTCCCGAACTAGTACGATTCTATCCATGTGATTAAATGTGTTGAAGTTGAACATGGTAGAAACCACTTGATTACCCGTCAATGATGTGAACTGTTAACAAGTGTGAGAGAAACCACCAATAATGATAATGGCTCTCAAAGTACATAGTACAATCCATGAAATGTGAATAAGTGATCTGAAGTCGAACATTTCACGGAATCGTTCGATCGAAGGTCAATGATGCAACCTATCATTGAAGGCGAGAAACCTGCCATTAAGGCATGTAGATTTCAAGGTACTGACGGATTCTAGATAAAATTCCTAGATGATGACCTATTGTCGATAGAAAGTCATCCGTCATAAGAAAGCTCACGACATGAAACCATAGATCAAGTTTTGAAGAAATTTTTTGCAAGGACTGACTCAGGGATGGTCAACGCGAATGGAGACAAATGTTTGCAAATGAATGGTTTGTTTGACTATCCTCTTGAACACATAATGACACTGCATATGGTTTGGTGACAGTTGCCCTAAGCTAATACCCAGAAACCAGCTGAATACCTTCAATGTGGTTTGATTAACTGATAGGCCAAGGATTTCCCAACCCAGGTAGAAGTGTGATAAAAAGTGTCATGTTCAAGAGTGGTGTAATGCTTTTACAAATAAAAGTGTCACAAATGAATTTGTTTTCTCTCTTTTCCCCCACCATTTCTAGCAAGTACCTCTTTATTTTTTGACAAGCTTGAGGAGGATAACATTTACTTGTTTATAAGCTCATCCTTCGGATGAGTCCAACTTAGTTTAAAATCGAACCCTAAGAAGGAGTGGTCCATTCCTGTTTAAAATTGACAGGTCCTTTACTGTTAAATTTTAATGAGTCCAGTATAGGAGAAACTCGGTGTTTTTCATTTTTAGTTAGTCAGAAGAAAAATCTTAAGAAAACTCCATGGGTGTACTTTTTCGTAATTTTAGTCTCTCAGGCTTGAAAAAGGATAAAATAATGTGAGAGAGAACTCTATTGACCATGATTAGTCAACGTATACCTTTTTCGTAAATAGTCCATTTCAGTCCGGAAAAGGGGTAAAATTATACTAAAGGGACGACTATTCATTTCCTTCAACGAGTTCGAATAGTCAAGTACTTGGTAATATTTTCATCTTTAGAGAGTCTGAAAAGGGCTTAAAAGAGAACTCCAAGGTTTCGCTTTTTCGTAATTTTCAAGAGTCCGAAAAAGTGATAAAAGTATACTCAGTAGTTTCGCTTTTTCTGTAAATTTTAATGGGTTCAAAAAAGTGATAAAAATGTACTCATATGGCCGACTTTCAATTTAATTTACGAGTAGGAAAAGACGAAAAGAAATCGCATTTTCATGTGTTTTACGAGAATGAAAAATAGCAAAATAATCTCAGGATTTTCATGAGTTTAAAAAGTCTTGAAAATAATAACTAAAATGGACTCGAGATAGGTTTCATTTTTACACAAGCTTGAAACATTAGGAAACTTATGCTTGAAACAAGTTTTGATGCCCCCTAAGCATAACTTGCTAGAGCACATTCCCCCCAAGCTTCATTTCATTTAAATAAGTAGACTACTGGTTACTAATAGGTGGATGGAATGAAGGTTCATTTACGAGATCAGACAAAAGACTCGACTTTGACTAGGGGAGGATTTGTTTCATTTTTTAATGAGCTTGACACAGGAAAAGAACTATGGTCATAGTGACCTGTTTCATTTTTTAACGAGGTTGACACAGTAAAAGGAACTATCTTCATAAAGTACTATTTCTAATCTACCTACATAACCTACTGATTCATTTTTTAATGAGGTTGACACAGAAAAAGAACTGTCCTCATGGGTCTGTTTCATTTTTTAACGAGGTTGACACAGTAAAAGAACTGTCCTCATATCTACTCTCTACAATCTACCTACATAACCTTCTGATTCATTTTTTAATGAGGTTGACATAGGAAAATAACTATCCTCATGGGTCCACTGATTCATTTTTTAACGAGGTTGACACAGTAAAAGGAACTTTCCTCTTGGGAACCTGTTTCATTTTTTAATGAGGTTGGCACAGGAAAAGAAGTATCCTCATGGCACTTTGTTTCATTTTTTAACGAGCTTGACACAAGAAAAGGAACTATCCTCATGATACTTGTTTCATTTTTTAACGAGGTTGACACAGTAAAAGGAACTATCCTCGAATACATGTTTCATTTTTTAATGAGGTTGACACAGTAAAAGGAACTTTCCTCGTGCTACATGTTTCATTTTTTAACGAGGTTGACACACTAAAAGGAACTTTCCTCGTGGTGACCTTGTCATGGCTTCCAGCTAGAAAAAAGACATGTAAAGGGACACTCCTCGATCATGGCTTCCAAAAGGTCTTCATCAGATGGAAGAACAATTCTCTAGAAGGAAAACATGTCAAGGGACTCAAAAGGGATAGGAACATCAAGTTCAAATAATCCCATAGAGTTTTCCATGTCAATTACCGGATCTAAGTCAAAGGAAGTCGAGCAAATAGTGAGAGGCTCGCTTACATCGGTAACTGAAAACATGGGATTGGTTGCGACATAATTAACCTGTGGCAGGGTAGATACCACTTGAGTAGAAGGAACTTTTAAGGGTGTCGGATTATTGGTAGTCGAATCAAGACAAGGGAATTAAAGCTGGTCAACAGTCATAATGTTTCCATTGTGAGGGAAAGACATCACGCGAAAGAGTGTCGATATGATAGCTTTCATTGCATAAACATAGTCTCTCCCAAGGATAAATTGAAATCCAAGGGGCCTCGAACTACCATAAGATCAATACATACAGTTTTACCTTCCAAAGCAATAGAAAACTTAGGAAGGATCCCTAAAGGTTCACTAATGGTTCTGTTAAAAGCTTTCTGATTCTGCGTAACAGGCACAAGATGAGGGGAACCCAAAGCTTTCCAAGCAGTTGAGGATAAAAAACTAACAGAAGCACCTTCATCTACATGTGTGCGGAATATATTCTTACGACAAGCCTGCACAATTATTTGGAAAGGGATGGAAGAAGGAAGACGAGGTTCTCTTAGTCTATTCCAATCAAAGGAAAAGACGTCGGTACTTGGAGGGGGTTCTGTAGAAACAGGTGAAATTCCCCTTGGTGTAGAGGAATCTGATGTAACAAGAAGAACCGAAGAAATATGAAGTTCACTCTCTGCAGGGAGAGTGCGATCGACTGAATGTGAAATCGAATCAATCACTTGGTCAACTAATGGATCATCAACCTGAGTGATATGAGTTTCACTCTTTAATGGAAGAGTGGGATCGACTGTACTTGGAATTAGAGCAATCACTTCATCACTTGACGGTAGGCTGGGAGAAAGTTGACGGTAACCAGTTGGAAGTTCTTGCTGTGGAACAGTAAGGTTTTCCAACAATTTTGAGGCTTCACCCATGTGAGGGAAAATGTGAGTTTGATGATTCCCTTTGCATAACCTACAAGGAAACCTAACTTTACCCTTTTTCCCAGGAACCTGACTATCACTGGTTGATGGATCAATGGTAAGTTGATGAGAATGTTCTAACCATACTTCCAATACCTTTGGAATACCAGGACAATTAATAAGGAAGTGGTCACCCTTACAAAGCTTGCAAGGAAATTTGGGTTTACGATGCATGTTGGAGGTTTCCCCAACATTACTAACACTTGCAACCATGGTTGGTTGGTTGACTTCTTCCTTATTTTTCTTCTTCTTCTTCTTCTTCTTCCCTTTCTTCTTCTTCTTAGTCACCTGGTTACTAGCGTCAAGGCTTTTACCAAGAGAAGAGGAAGAAAGGGAGGAAGACATATTGGGCGAAGAAGATAAAGGGTCAACATAAGGTTGGTGATGTTGAGATGGTAAAATCTGTTGAGGTGAAGCATTCGGTTGAGGTGAACAATTAGAGTATTCGAGGCCAATGAAGTTGAAAATAACCATATCGGTAAACCTATTGTAAATCTAGGTAATGAAAATGTAGCCATATAAGGAGGACCAACATTTCCAAAGCAAGGAAAATTACTAGGATTCTCATTAAAAGGGGTTCCTTGGTTGGTAAATTCTGGAACAGTTGCCATTATATTCAACTCCAATGAATTTTCTTAACAATTCAAAAATAAAATTTACAACTCACACCTAACAATTAAAATTCACAATCCACACCTAACAGTTAAAATTTAAAATCCACACCTATGGTCTCTAAAAGTAAAAACAAACAAATGAACATGGGCTATCAAATCTAGGAGTCAAACCACACACAAACAGTAGATTCCCGCACTAAAAACACTAGTTGGTGATGAAATCCAACATCGTAGAATTTTAATGCAGAAATGGCGGTTGGAACAGTTACCCCGAAAAATTGCTTAATGAAACAGACCGGTGCAAGTTTCTCCACTATGCCATCTTGAGTGAAGATAACCCTCTAGAGAGTCCAAGTGCGTCTAGCTGACGTCTGCTCCAGGTACAGTGGGATCTTCCCTCCACCATCACCTTGGGAAATAATACTATAGATTAGGCCACTAAGGTCACCAACAGGAACAAATATACCTGGGGGAATAGTCTACGATCTGACACACACGCAAGGGCAGAGTAACAAAGCTCAATCCCCTTGAAGGCTCCTTGAAATAATCCAAGGTTTACCAACAAGTGACCCTAGGCTCCTCGACAATGGTTAATCCAAGTTTTATCGTTGTTAATACATGTATATCTTCTGTCGTTCCCAATGAGGAAAGATTCATTACCTCACTAGTTCGGATATGATCTCATGCTTAACTCCTTTAGGAGGAGCTTCCCAGAGCATACATGCTACTATTGGAATTTTTCCTACCGAAAGATCTACTAATTATTTGTTTTAATGTCTTGGAGAGTTAACTAAAACCTATTCCAAGACACTAGCCTAAGCTATGTTGGTGGAAAGAGCCCTAAAAATGTAAAAATTTCTAGATGAATTTTAATTAAGCGACGTGTTATTTGGGTTGTAATTACTCAAAGGGTAAATGGATATGAAACCAATGGTGTTATGACCCGACCCAAAAATGAATGCAATCGAATATGATAATGTAATATTTTCAATTCGATGAATCCTAACTAAAGTAAGGAGAGAGTTTCCATTCACTTCCAACAATGCAAAAATTGATCAATAAGAGAAAATATAACAAATTCTCTAATGCACTAATTTCATCAAGAAAAACTAATGCTAATCAATTCCAAATTTTTTATTTTTATGTTTTTAAAACAAGCATAAAAACATGTAAATTCAAATCAAAGAAAACAAACTAAATCTAAGATTGATTTTTCCAGAATGTAAACTATGCAGTTGTAATCTATGCACAATTCACTTGAAAAGTATGCAAATGTAAACTATGCAC
Organism: Pinus albicaulis; assembly: GCA_034641835.2. Taxonomy (NCBI): domain Eukaryota; kingdom Viridiplantae; phylum Streptophyta; class Pinopsida; order Pinales; family Pinaceae; genus Pinus; species Pinus albicaulis. The sequence continues at coordinate 532,023,800 of CM076575.1, read as the reverse complement.
ATTTTTCATTCATATCCTGAAAATGAGAATTCTAATTATGCAAATGTGATCTATGCAAGATAATTCTCAAACACAAGATGATTCTAATGTAATCTAAGAACCAACGAAGTGTAAGTAAAGAAAATTGGGTGAGAGTTCCAAAGATCAAAAATTAAAAACTCTCAAAGGCGATTAACACTCAGACACAATTTAGCCCCCCCTCGGCGAATGAGGGGGAATTGTTTTTGCAAAAACAAAAGCAAAAAGATGTAAATTGTTAAGATACTGAGACAAACCTCGAAGTAATGACCAAAGGAAATAAAATTAAGAATTTCTCCAAAAAAGAAACTCAAAACACCCAATAAACTTAACGGAGACTGATGAGATTGTAAAATTGTTGAAAAGAAATTCACACAAGGCTTTCTGACAGAAAATAAAAGTTTGGGTATACACTGAGAATCTAACCAACTGATCCAGAAAACATAATTTTAAGTTTTTCTAAAAATTTTCATAGGGTCCGCAGGTTTCAGTGTAAACAAGTGCGGTCTTGCACTGTTTATACAAGAAAAGAGCGGAGATGCCTGCACTGTTTCTAAAAGAAAAGTATGGATACCAGAAAAATAAAAGAAAAATAAAAAAATCTAAAGAAATTTTCAGGGATTCTGCAAGAATAAATTACCCAAGCCAGTATCAATTAATCAAAATCAGAAAAATAGATTCACAAGTTAAAAATAAAAGAAATCAAAGTTCAAGATCCATTCCCCAGCGGAGTCACCATTTTGTTGGATGGATAAGTCGTTCTTGCGGAAAAAATAGAACTCCCAAGTGTCCTACGGAAAAATAGCAACAAACGGACAAATAAAAACTATTTTCTCTATATATTGTTTGACATGGAATTAGTTATAACAGGGTTTTAGAAACCTACTTGTAGTCCAGCGCTGATCTTCTTTCCAGTGGTTTGAAGAAAGTCGTCGTCAAGGATCTGCAATCACCAACACAAGAAAATATCAAAAGCACCTGTATAATAAATCGATTCATGAATAAAACATCCATCAAGATGATCAAGGAATTCAAGAAATGAGATAATTAATTAAATAACCCATTGATAAAACAATATTCATTCGTATTAACTTAAATAAAGAAGAGCCTTACAACTGTGTTCACCTTGATGTCATACAGGCCTTCCTGGGGTCTGGAACAGGTGTTTACTTTACTCTGACAAGCCTTTCACTCTCTCAGCTAAAGCACATGGGTCTGTAATCATTCCCATATAATTATGGCTATGAGTATGAGTTTCTACAACATTTCTCCTTAAAACTTCTCCAAGTCTAACTCTTAAATTGTAACCCTTGAAGCTGCACTATGGCTTCAATTTATAGGAAAAGAGAGGAGGTTATGGTTCCACATAGGAAGGGATACAATGCTCCTTTGAAGGGATTGGGCTCCATAAACCAAGAGGTAGGCTCCCATAATGGAGGAATGAACATACATGATAGGAGCGAACCTTCGACCGGATTACTACTTCTAGAAGTTTCCAGATTTGACTGTTGGGATTCTAAATGTTACTTTCTGCCTTTAGTTTAATTTTTACAGGGGTCCACACCCTTAATTAATAAAAAGTGTGTTTGGCTCCGCATGATTTATAGCCAAAAGGTGTGGCACCGTAGGCAATACTAAGAGAAAGTGCGGTACAAGTGTTTTTAAGACTTTTATGAGTTTTTCTCTTAATTTAAAGGCTTGACTTTAGGAAATTTAATATTTTAGACCTCTAAGAGAGTACTAAAATGTCATGGTGACAAATTTTAGTGTAACACTCATATCCCTCTTGTGAAATTTATTTATTTCCTTTGAATGTCTTTTTCACTTGCATCTCTTATTTCTGCATTTACAATTCATGCTACTTTTGTTGTAGGTCATATTGGTTAAATGATTGAATTAAGTTTTTATGAAGGTTATTGACAGAGTCACAATAAAAATGCATCCTTATAACATCTTTGAAAAGTAATATTCATCTTTGAGCTACTTGGATTGGTTTACTAGTTCAAAAATGTAGAATTTCTCGAAGTCCCTTGTAGCAAAATAATAGTAATTTTCTACTATTTTTTAGAAAGTGTTAATGAAATTAATTTGAGTTGATTCCACTTATATTTGGTCATAAAAAAATTCAATTTATTAACAAAATTTACCCCATATAATTTTCACTTTATTAGGTTAGGCATTTGGTAGGTTAACTAGCTCACTAATTCTTGAATTTCCGATTTTTATAATAGTAATATTCTGTTATTTTTAAGCACGTGTTAACATGCGTATTTTGAAGTGATTCCACTTGGAATGGATTATTAGGAAATCCTGCTTAGTAATAAAAAAAATTCCCATCTCATTTTTATTTTATTTACTTGGGCATTCAAAACGTTATCTCACTCCTGTAGCAAAATAGGGTCTTTTGTAGCATGTGTAAACTTGACTAGATTTGCTCCAAAAGCTTCATTTTTGTCTCTTAGGCTTGAATAATGAACCATAAGCTTTAATCCGTGATTGGGTAAGAACAAAATAAATCTTAAGAATTTCCTCTTCTCAATTGCAATTCACCTATACAGTTTGGATTAATGGAAAAATTCATGACTTGAAGAGAATAATGATTATTTTCATGAAGCACCTTGTGAACTCTATTGAAAAATATATTTGAATGCAATGAATAATGATTTAATTTTATTTCATATATATTAATCTATGGTTTCCATTTCCATCATATATATTTCTATTGCATAAACTAGGCTTCCTTTTGATGTGCCATTTACACTCTACAAATAGATTAATGTTTACATTTATACAAATAGGATTAACATTTACATTAATGAAAAGTATAATAGCCTCTCCTTTCTGCAAAAGTAACTAGGATTTCCTCTATGCAAAATTAATTAGGTTTCCTTTATGAAAATAGAGTAACATTTCCATTTCTATAATTTTTTTTTTTTTGGAGTTCATGGCATTCACTTCATTGCATCATATCAACGAAAGAAGGACACATTGCATGTTTCACATATAGTGCCGACACCTCTTAAGTTTGCACGAACCCTGGGTTGATAATCTAAGTCAATATCCTTAGGAGTTGAAATTTTTTTGTTGAAATAATGGGGCTCATCACACATACACCAAAAAAACCTACAAAAAAACTGTTAAATCATGTAACCAATCCCCTATTCAAACCATGCTCAAACATTGGCCTTTTCCTCAGTGGTATTATTCTCCAAACAGTCTCTGCTACAACAACTGCAACATTGATTTTGAATCTAATATTCTGCTTCAGTATTCAGCTTTAGCCATTCTTTCATCTCACTTCACTTCCATCTAAAACACATGCACACACTATTCCTCACAAGTAGGTCTTAAGCATTCTATAACTTCTCTAGTGTTCTCACTCACTCTACTACCTTACCGAACATCCATCCAGCTCCAAAATGAAGTATATAAAACGCTAGGGTTGAATTTCACTTTTGGCCTCAGATCAAGAGTGCACAAATTTGATGAAATCAAACCATAATAATTACTACTTGTGCACTAAAGGTTTTAACACCCATTGGAGGACTTAATAAACTAATTTAGACCTTATCCAATTAATATAGAAGCTTTTGGGAATTTCCATGTTGAAATACATCCAATGTGTGAGAGGAATCCAAAGAAATTTTCATGAAGAAGCTCAATTGTACCAACAAATCTAGTTGATCCTGGCTATAACCACACACACAGGATTCTCTCCATGTGGTTGGAGCCTTTCAACCGCACACAAAAGCCTACATGGGTGTGGTTTTGGAATAAGATGGTTAGAAAGAAAAAACTCCAGCTCAGAACCTCTCCCACCTGTTTGATCATCTTCATCACCTCTATTAAATGCCTCCAAACCTCTGCTAAGCTAAGTAACACCTTTTAAATTCGATCAAAAATTTCTCCCAATTTCTATTTCCAGGTTGACCTAAAGGCCAACAAACAAGAATTTACTTATCTACCAACAATTCCTCTACTCTCCTCTAACACCTACATAAACTGCAACACCATTGAACACAAATGTTGTCATTGCTGCAACGCATTGTAGCACCTCAAACCTGTACTCTCCTCTGAAACCTACACAAGCTGCAACACCACCCAACAAGCTTGTAGTGACTGCTACAACACATTGTGTTACCTCGAAAATATACTCATCAAGATATCACACTACTGCAACAAAATCACCTCTAGTTGCTACACTAGTTCAATGAACACCACTAGCATATGAGGAACCATCAACATGAAGCACATATTCATCACTTATAGCTTTATCTGCTATGCCTCCAATCATGCCAACACAAGGCAACTCTTCTATGAATACCATGCTACCAACACGCTATATCATCAAAGGTTGACATCAATTCCAACCCAACCATCTCAATATCAACTCACCTAGTTGCAACTATACTATAGGATTGAATTCAATGCATCAAATAGTCTTCATAGGGTTGAAATCAATGCTCACATAGGCTAGCTACCATCATGAACTAATGCCAACGTCAACTAGCTGCACAAATGAACACTAAGATGCCAACACATGGAGGGTTGGCTTGAGAAGGGAAATGGGGGAGAAGATCAAATTCATAGGGTAGGGGAGGATACGATATAGGGGGAAGGATATGAGAGCCACAAAGTGGAATATGTGAGTGAAAAAAAGGGAGCAAGAAGAAGAAAATTAAGATTGCATGATAGGTTTGTTCTTGTGCTTCAAGTACCTAGTTGTAGTGGTGCTCTCAATGGGGAAAAAACTCTCATTTATGAGGATAACATAGGGTGTATTTCCTTTCTTCATTAACTTCTAGTGATGCTAATTTGAGAATTATATAACATAACAAGAGTGACGAAAGCCTCAAAGAGAATTTTATTCTCATCTCATAATAAAAGATTCTATAACTTCCCTTTTTTTCCAAATCCATAGTAAAAATTTGACCGACCATTTATTCTTTTCTCAATGCCCATAGTTCTAATTAGTCTTGTCATGAAGATCAATTTCATGATGTTTGTATGAAGTAATTTCCTCCAAGTTGTTGTTACCATACACAAAATTCGTGCAAGTGAAATTTTTGGATTTAATTATCATATTTTTTTTTTGCTAAAAAAAATGCTTGTACTAAAGTATAAATCCTTAAAATATTTTAGCTTCTTGTCAAGTCAATAGGGAATCTTCACCATAAGAACATTATCATCAATGTAAATAAAAATGATGTTATTAAGAGTCAAATTAACAAACTTTCTATTAAAAGTTCGAAATAATGGTGAATACCACAAAGATATGTATCTTACACTATAGAAAACAATATTATGCTCGCATTTATATTAAATAGAAGAGTAGGAAAAGTTATATTGATATTATATTGGAATGTAGAGATATTTAACTATTTTAAGTTATTATATATTATATTTTTTACCATTTATATTTATTTTATATTTAAAATAATTAATTACTATTATATATATATATATATATATATATATATATATATATATATATATATATATATATATATATATATATATATATATATATATATATATATATTGTCTCAAAATATCATATTACAACATATCAACTATCACAAATTGTTAGGTCCCCATAATACTACTGTAGCCCCTTATTATTGTTAGTGGAGCTCCCTTATTCATATTTTTGTACCCATGTAGTCCCCATATTGCTATTATTTTTCCCCATAGAAGCCCACTATTGTTATTGTTGTGCCCTTACATGATTATTGTTATGTCAGCTAGGATTATATTCTGACCCCCTGGACTCCTATATATAGAAATGAGGTTTTGTCATTTGAATAATCCAATAAATGTTTAGTTATGTAATGTGAAGGATGTTTCCCCTCAAAGAGGCTTATTTCTAATTCTTTGATCTATAATTTCTTCTATTTTGTGAGCTGGGTTCATAAAATTTGGAATTAGAGATTTGGATTCTAGGGTTTCGTTGCTGCAAACTAGCCATCATGGAATTTTCGCTATAGCTTTGTTTCTACAAATATTAAAAATATGAAAAAAAACCTATTTGAGCTAAAATATAGATAAACCTTGTTCCCAAATTTCAAACCTTGATTTGCAATATTTTCAGAGATATTATCCGTTGAAGTAAGGGTTCTTGCAGGCTCTAGAATTTCATCTCAAACATGTGACTAAGGGAAAATCATCATAACTTTTGTTTCAGGCATCAGATTTGAATTCTGTAAAAAGTGGCCAAAATTGCACATAATTTAGTTTCTTATGTACTAATTTCAGTTCCGAAGGATGAAACAGTGACACATGGTACATCGTAAAATTTCACTCTACTGAACCAGTCCATAATTAGGTCATTCTGGGAGAATCGACATAACTTTTCATTCAAGAATCCAAATCAAGTCTGACCTATGGAATTGGAAAGAAGATTTAGAGGGATAATGTAGGAAGAAATTTCAGATCTTGAATATCTAAATTTACAGAGTCACAACTGTTTCAATATCGAGCTCCTAAAAACAAGAAAAATGTGTGTATTTAAAAAAAATGCATAAATTTTGTTTGAAAAATCAGTTTGAAGTGATTCCAAGGTAATATTGAAGCATACATATCAGTATTGAGTTCTAAAATTCCTCCAAAAAATAATTATACACCCATTAAGCCATCATAAAACTCTACTATGACGCATGAGGAGGAAGAATTGCATCATGATATATAACAATTACAAGACCATGTGCAACTATTTTCGCTCTCACATAGAACAACCAAAAGTGAACCAAAAGGTGACATAGATGGTTTAAAAGAAGAAATGGAAGCTAATATGGATGGTGTTATGGATGGCATGAAAGTCATGGAAGCTAAGATCGATGGCATATAAGGTAATATGGAATATTTGAAGAAAGACATGGAAGGTTTGAAGAAAGGTTTGGAAAAGTTGCTACAAGAAAAGATTCCTAATGACGAAAAGGTAGTAGAGGAAAGTCATGATGAGAAAAAAAGAAATGTTAAGCATGATTTCAAAGACTCTAATGTTGGATTTTAGACCCACCATATTCCAAATATAGATATGAGGAAGTTTGATGGAAAGGATCTAATAACATGGATACTACAAATGGAGCAATACTTTGAGCTCCATAATGTGCAAAACACACAAAAGGTAGGCATTGCAACTTTATCTTTAGAACAAAATAAGTTTGTATGGTATGAATGGCTTTGTTCTCATAAAACACTATTCACTTGATCAATTTTTATGGAGGAAATGATAGCAGATTATGAGGATACAAAGAGAAACACCTTCTTTAGCCAATCGATAAATCTCAAACAAAAGGGTTCAATGATGGAGCACATTGAGGACTTCCAAAAATTAAATATAAGGGAAAATAATATTCTAGAGGAACATAGGATTGATGTCTTCATAGTGAATCTAAAGGATAACATCCAATATGAGGTTCGCCTTTGGGAACCTGATACATTGGAGAAGGTATTTAGGTTGGCAATAAAAAATGAAAGAAAAATTAGGTGAGAAGGAAGCCTACCACTCACAACTATAAACATGGAAGTGTTGGTACTCCTAGAGTTCCACAACCTACAAGGTTGACACCAAAACAATTGGAAGAAAAAGAACAAAAGGGCTTTGCTATAGTTTTGATAACAAATACACTAAAGGTCATAAGTGTGCTGAGAAGAAATTATTTTACATATATTGTGAATAGGAGGAATAAAAGGAACAAGAAACTTCAAAAGAAGAGGATATACACCAGGAACCAACCCTAGAGGAAGAAGAAATGAATCCAGACATATACTATAATGCATTGGAAGAAATTACCACTTCTCAAACTCTCAATATAGAAGGAAATATCAAGAATAAAAATGTAATAGTGCTTATTGATTCGGGTAGTATCCATAATTTATTAATTTTAAGGTAGCCAATGAATTGAATTGCTTCCTATTACCAGCACCTGAGTTTCAAGTGATGGTTGAAAATGGAGGAACTATAAATTTCTATGGAAAGTGCCATAATATCAAGCTAACTATGGGGTAATATGTATTGAATAGTCCAATTATCTCTATTCCAGTGGGTGGTGTTGATGTTGTACTAGGAGTATAGTGGTTACAATCTTTGGGAGCGCTAGCTTTTAATTTTCAAGAACTTTTCTTGAAACTTTTTTCGGAAGGAAAGGAAGTTGAATGACGAGGTAGCACAGGGAATCCAGGAAATATAATCATCTCTAATGTCATGAAAAAGCTTCTGAAGAAATCAAAACGAGGAGTAATTGCACAATTATGCTCACTAGAGGTTCAAACATCAAAATCATATATTTCTCCAGATCTCCTAAAAGCCTTGGACAATATTTCCAAGGAGTTTTAGACTACCAAAGGACTCCCACTTATTCGTGATCATGATCATGCTATTCATTTGATTCTAGGAAGTGTTCCTTCAAACACCAGACCTTACATATATCCTGATGCTAAAAAGAGTGAGATTGAACATATGGTTGTAGAAATGCTAGAGGCTAGTATAATTCAACCTAGTCAAAGTTCTTTCTATGCTCTAGTATTATTGATGCACAAAAAGGATAGATCTTGGTATATGTGTCCAGATTATATGGAGCTCAAAAAAATCACTATTAAAGATAAATTTCCCATCCCCATCATTGATGAATTATTGGATGAATAACATGGAGCAATTTACTTCACCAAGCCGGATCTTCATTCTGGTTGTCATCAAATTAGAATGAATACTGAAGAAATTTCAAAAACAACATTCAGAACTCATGAGGGTCATTATAAATTTTTGGTCATGCCTTTTGGCCTTACTGAGGCACCTTCCACATTTCAAGGTTTTATGAATTCCATTTTCAAACCCTTCTTCAGAAAATTTGTGTTAGTATTTTTTGATGATATACTAATCTACAAAAAGTCTTGGAAGGATCATGTTCAACATAATGACAGGGTGCTTAAACTATTGGGGGAGAAACAATGATATGAAAAAACACCCAAAAGTTTCTTTAGTACAAGAGGTCTAATATTTGGGTCATATTGTATCTTATGAGGGTGTTAAGGTAGACCTTAACGAAATTAAATCTGTTAAGGAATGGAAAATCCCCACAACCATAAAGCAACTTCAAGGATTTCTGGGGTTAACTGGGTATTATCGCAAGTTTGTTAAGAAGTTATGGGAGAATATTGACACTTATAACATCATTACTTAAGAAAGATGCATTTTCTTGGACTCCAGAAGCACCTAAGGCCTTTGAACATCTTAAAGAGGCAATTTACCAAGCACCGGTCTTAGCTACACTAGACTTCACAAAAAAATAATGTTGAATGTAATGCCTTAGGAAATGGAATTGGTGCAATTTTAATGCAAGAGGGAAGACTCATTGCTTTTGAAATTCATCCAATCAAAGGAAAGCATTTACAGAAACCTATTTATGAGAAGGAAATGTTGGAAATACTACATGAAATAAATCAATGGCGACCTTATCTAATGGGAAGACACTTCAATATAAAAATAGATCAGGATAGTCTTAAATAATTTCTAGAACAAATATTATCTTTAGAAGAGCAACAAAAATGGGTCACAAATATGTTGTGTTATGACTTGAAATCATCTACAAAAAATGGAAGAAAAATGTTGTTGAAGATGCACTCTCAAGCAAGGATGAGGATGTGGAAGAATCGTTTTGTGTCATTTCTATTATATCCAACTTGAGTGGATAACTGAGGCAAGGGATGAATGGAAGAATGATGAAGAGGTATGGACACTCATTCAAAATTTGTAGCAAGATACCAATACATCTAAAACATTTAGCTAGAAAAATGATTCATTTTGGTACAAAGATCACTTATACCTTTGTAAGAATTCCCAACTCAAACAAAATATTCTTTTGGAACTGCACACCTCTCCCTTAGGATGGGACTCAGGATTTTTAAAAACTTACCACAGGGTCAAAAGGAATTTTTTTGAGATGGCCTTAAATCTGATATTCAAAAGTTTGTGGCGGAATTTTTGGTTTTCCAACAAAATAAAGTTGAGACAATAAAGACCCCGGGTCTCTTACAACCTTTATCCATTCCAATTCAATGTTGGGAGGAGGTTTCAATGGATTTTATCACCTGTTTACCCAAGTCCAAAGGAAAGAGTGTCATTATGATGGTAGTTGATAGAATTACCAAGTATGCAAAGTTTTGCGCATTATCTCATCCATTTAAAGCCAACACAACTGCTACTGCTTTTTTAGAAACAATACAAAAGCTACATGGAAACAAAAATATTATTGTAAGAGACAAAGATCCCATTTTTACAAGAAAATTTTGGATGAAATTATTTTCCTGTTTGGGTACTCAATTAACTCATAGCTCATCATATCATCCTCAATTTGATGAGAAAACAAAGATAGTGAACAAACATTTGGAAGGATATATTCATTTATCTATATCTGATAAATAAACAGAATGGGTCAAGTGGTTACATTTAGTTGAATGGTGGTATAACACTTCCTTCCATACTACAAAAAAATGACCCCATTTATGGCACTTTATGGATATCATCCACCATCCATCACATCATATTTAAGAGAAAATTCTAAGGTTTAAGAAGTGGAAGATCACATCCATCATCAAGAAAAATTTCTCCAACTCTTACAGGATAATCTCAGTTTGGCACAAAATCGAATGAAACAATAAGTAAATCAACATCGCAGCGAAAGAAGTTTTGATGTAGGCAAATGGGTATTTTTAAGGCTACAATCATACAAAAAAATTCCCCTCGAGTAAGCTAAGAAGGATAATAAATTATCACCAAAGAATTATGGTCCTTACACGATGTTGCAAAATATTGGTACTATGGCAAACACATTGGAGATTACTGCATCTTCTCGAGTGCACCCAATTTTCCATGTTTCATGCTTAAAGAAGGTTATAGGTGACAAGCTCCCAATTCAAACAATATTACCAGATCTTGACAAGGAAGGAAAAATCATATTGGAACCTGAAGATGTCATGGAAACAAGAACTCGATAGCTACATAATTAATAAATTTTAGAATATCTCATCAAGTGGAAGAACTTATCCGTTGAAGATTCGACATGGGAGGATGAGAATGTTATACAAAAGCATCCATAACTACTCAAGCATTGAGGACAACACCTGTTTTAAGGAGAGGGGCATGTTAGGTCCCCATAATAATAGCGTATCCCATTATTATTGATAGTGTAGCCCTCTTATTGTTATTGTTCTGCCCATGTAGTCCCCATATTATTATTGTTGTGCCCCATAGAAGTCCACTGTTGTTATTGCTGTGCCCTTATATTATTATTTTTATGTTAGCTATGATTATATTATGACCCCTTCAACTCTTAAATATAGAAATGAGATTTTGTCATTTGAATCATCCGAGAATTGCTCATTTATGTAATGGAAAGGAGGTTGCGCTGTTGAAGAGGTTGATTTCTAATTCGTTGATCTATATTTTCTTCCATTTTATGAGTCAGGTTCATAACACAAATACTTACATTTAACAAACTACATTTACTACATTCATGGTATAAAATATCAAGATTGATCAACGATTTTTCCTTTTTTCCTCTTCTTTTGCAGATGTAAATATATTCTACATAACTATCCGGAAAAATGTAGAGGGAGCATTGACATCATTTCTTTGAGATAATTCCATTCCCAAAGGTTGTGCCATATTTGTCATTTCCTTTTTGCTATCTGATTAATTTGGATCACGGTTAAATTTTTTCTCACTCATTGCAGAAGCCTTAATTATGGTTGAGCCTCTTTCCTTTTCATTTAAAGGATGGGTCTCCTCCATTGAGGGATTATATAGTGCCTCTTGTGGCTGAGCTGAATATGGAGGATTTTATTTGACAATAGATGTCTTCTATTGCTGAAGGTTGTCCTGATTTTGACTTGAATTATTCTTGGAACCTTTGCTCCCTTTGGATCTTTCCATCCACAACTCCTTTTCCTCGAATCCTATGGGGGAAATGCCACTTGAAAAAAATGGAATACCTTTTAAAGATGACCATGTTGTTGGCAAGTACTATAGTGGAAAGCAATATTTTCATAATCCAATGGCTATGTAAAAACCTAATCACTCCACTTGAGCAGGATTTTATTCGATAACCCTTTACTGAGGTCCACTTCGAAACATATGCGAACAAATGTGAGAATTCATTTTGAAATACTTTCAATATCTATTTTGATGCAACGATCTATTACATTTCCCACATCTTCTAAGATATACAAATTTTTCAAATGGATGGGAATGTTAGAAATCCATACCCATTTTGGAGTTTTCAATGAAATCATGGCAAGAGAATTAAAGTCAGGCAACCATGGCTACAAAAAACCCCAAAACTATGGTCCCTAGTCAAAAACCTTCTACCGATCCTCTAAATTTTTGTGGAAAACCACAAAGAATCCTTTTGAGAAAAATAATAGCTCTTTTTTTTATGACCAGTTATGGTGTATCCATTCTCATAGAGTACATGTTAAGGGAAAAAATCCATTAAAACAACAAATAATTACATGTCGTTCTTAATCTATAACCACGAAGTTGTTTAAAACATTTTTCACTTCAAGCGATAGGGTATCCATTGCCTAATCTATAACGAATGATGGCCCTTATAGATATTTTGGGTTCAAAGATGAATTTCCTGGATTTAGGATTCCATTAGAAGTCTTGGGTTTGAAAGAGGAAGTTGCCCCCCATCCTTTGGCTTCACCTCTCAATCTATCTACTAGGGAAATACAAGTATCCTTTGTTATTCCATATTCTCTATGAGATTTCAGGTCCTAAATCCACCTTCCACCATATATGAGATGGAAATTACCATAGGATATTCCCAGTTGATCTTGTATTTTTGAAGTGATGGAAGAGAATATATATAAGACTTTGATTAACATGCAAAAGGAACTGCTTGATAATGGTCATTCAAAATTCGTAAAATTCACCAAATTTAGGATAAAACCCTCATCTAAGTTGCTAGAAATATTCTTAAGAGAATAAGAACTCCTCTGATTGGCCATATATTGAAGTTAGATGGATTTATTTAGTCACTGATGAGAAAGAAAACTAATGCCCATTAAAGGCGCCAATCCGTTGATTTGAAGCTCAGTAATGAGATTCTCATTTGTATATATCACAAATATAATTAATTTAAAATTGATTTAGTATTGATAAATTTTGAAGAAAATGAAATTAAGATAACTATATTTTTTAATTAAATATCGAACTAGAAATTGTCCATAAAGGTGAAAAGATACACTAAAAGAATATATGATTTTGGAAGATCATCTTGAAAAACTAAATCACTAAATATAATAGAATAAATATTAGATAAAAGATTATTTGATTTTTTTTTTAGAAAACTCTACGAGAAACTTTTTATTTTAGTTGTTGCTTACTTTTTGATGGAATATTTGCGGTTACAACATTTGATTATGCCCAGAATAACATGATTGATGGAAAATTAGGTAGGTAAATAGGTAAATGACCACACAATTTATACAATTCCTTATTTAATTATTTGAGCATTGAAAAATTCATGGTTTATTATACTGCTACGTTGGTTTATTATAGTGCTATGTTGGGCAGAGAAAATTACGAAGACAAAATGGATTAGTTTTTACACTATTTCACCAGTCCAATCAATACAACTTAGAGGACAACTTCAAAAAACTAAATACAAAAATTGACTAAACATAAATTGTTAGGAATTGAATGAATATGCTTGTGAGACACTCATATTTAAATTTTTATATTTAAATATAAATATTTCCAATAAATTATATTCATTATAAATTTGTATTTATTATAAATTTATATTTGCTATATTTATAATAAATAAAAATATTATTGTATTTATTACTATTGAAATAATATTTCAGTAATATTTACTTCAGTAATATAATTATGGTTTAAATTCCAATGTGCTAAGTATTTTGATATTCATCCTTTCTTGTGAATTTTAATTGATCAAAAGTGTGATGGTCATGATTTCCTTTAGGGTTTTATGTTGTTTGTATTGTCGTATTTACAAATTATTAGTTGAGTAACTCTTTTATGCATTGCAGGCTATTAGAAACAATTTATGTATTTTTATTATAATAATCCATTGACTTGAATAAAAAGGTTATAATAATGGATAACCCAAAGAGGCAGTGCCCATTTTGATGGTCCACACATAGATCTTTGGGTGGACTTGGGCCGTTCTCTTCTCAACCGGATGGTCGATGGTAAGTACATGATTGAATTGAATTAAGGTCTCGTTTTCATTTTTTATGCCTATTTATATGATTATCATGCTGGTTTCGAGTGTGCGATTTTTGTGCTAGATTTATGCTCTCAATACTTCTTCTCAAGATGCCTACAAATTGGTTTTGAAGTCATCATTCATCGATTCACGTGAGAAAATAAAATAAATAATGATGCATAAGAACCAACACCGCACTCAAGTTACTATTTGATCACTTCTACTAACAATCAATGATGTTTTGCAAAATATATGAATGAGAAAATATATCTGAAAACTGGAAATTATATTTTTGTCAGCTCATAGCGAAAATATATTTTAGGTATCTCTCTCAGGAAAATGAATGTAAATAGTTGTTGAATGTAAAAAAAATATTTTTATTTTATTTTTTATCTTTTTTTTTTGTTAATTTGGTAGGATCTTGCTATTTTCTATTTATCATAAAAAAACAAGTTACATTCAATATTAAGTTGGTGACCTCAACCTGCCCAAAGGAAACCATGTCTGTTGGCCACCTTAATGCATTGAAGACCAACCAAAATTGATAATGTTTCATTCTTCTACTGTCCGCATTGGCTAGTTCACTTTTTAAAACATTATCTAAGTACCAAATATGAACTAAATCATTATCCGCAAAAATCATAAAACTTAAGCTAGATTACTATCCATCTGAGGAGTCGATTGGCGCCGGATCCTTCGTCGTAGAACCAGGCATGTCCACTTACTGCAGTTGTTGAATCCGCCTTTAAATTCGTCCAATTCGGTCCATCGCTTGATATTGTGTCACCTTGATATGATGCAGTTGTACGTTGATATCCTGAAGCAATTCCATCACTGTTGATGCTTGAGTCTCTTTTCCTGGATGAAGACTTTGCATAGCTTTGGCAAAAACACATTTCATAATCTAGTATGAACTATTTGGTTAAACAATGAAATACGTCATCTAGTATTCCCAGGATTAGTAATAAAATCCATAATTTCTGCTTCATCTTCATTGTCTTCCTCATTACTATAACTTTCTCTTTCCCAACCTTGAATCACATTCCTGACTTGTGGAGGATTTCCAAGGGAGTAAGCTGTCGAGAGATTCTCTAACACCTCTTGCTTTGTCTTTCTCCCGTGCTTGCTAGTCTCAGCTACCAGCTTCTGCTTTCCTTTATCTATATTTTGAGCCACACTTTTCTCATATGTCTCTTACCCATTGTTCTGTTCTGGGTATTTCGCTGAATAAAACTTGTATTAATAATATGTGGTCCTGTATGATGGAATAAAAGAGATATAACAATTAAAATTCTTATCAGTTGAGAAAAAAATTCCTGAGGCTCATGATGATCATCTTGATAGAGATAATGCCGTAGCCAAGAAATTTTCCGACCCAAGTTATATAGTGGACACAGAGACAAACCTAGAATTGACTTTCTATCTTATCTATGAAGACTCTACCAAAACCAGGTAGATTCACATAATTACAAGATTTTAAGTTAAACCCAGAATAGAGCGCATGCAACTTACAATTCTGCAACGTCACTGAATTGCAGGACTAAAGGTTAAAACTAGAGAAAAGTTCATATAAAAAAAAAATTGCATCATAATACCCTGATAGGTTTGCAACACAATACCCTGCCTCCCAGAATTACAATGATTCATGTTAAAACCAAAACATAGCGCATGTCCAACACTGAAATTGCAGACTTTTTTTGCCATAACTCAATAAACCACAGACCGCAATATTTCCCCCATTTGACCCTTTTGATTTCCAAATTTAAAAAAACGCAGGAAAAAACCAACAGAAGCGAAATGACCACCTTGCATGAAGGAACTATGACTATGACAGTTATGAAACTGACTGAAATTCCCATCTAAATAAAACAGAGAGCTTTGTTTAGCCCTCTCGACCTGACAAGGGTCACGAAAACAGGGTTGTATAACCTTGAGCGGTATGAATTTTCCATTCTTGGCTGCTAAGCAGCGGATGGTTAAAAACATTCCTAGCATTTTAGTCCTTCCTCTATCCTGCTTCATATAATTATTGTTAGGTAAAAGCAAGAGTTTGAATTTAAGAAGAACATACCCCTAAACCAAAGCATAAACCCTGTGAACGATGGCTGCACCAGCTTCCTTCCATCACCTCAATTCACGGTTTCGTGCGGAGACAATTGGTTTTAGCATAGCCAAATTTTTCCTTTTGAAACCTAACCTGTACATCCTTTTACATCACCCTTTTGACAGCACAGGCTATCTTACTAAATGCTCCATCATTCCCTGATCCCTGTCGTACCTCCGCATTCGGTTAATGAATGGCATACTTGTCATGCTTGGGAATTATGCTAGTGTATGCATGGTTCATTGCCTACACTTGTCCCACACATGCCTAGTGGTAGAGAACCTCAAGCACCCCGATCGGGGATATTTTATTTTGTATCGTCAGTCGAGTAATTTTATAATTTTTAAGGTTATCATGAGTATCTTTATATATATATAAAGATATATATATATATATATATATCTTTTTTTTTTCCCAGGAGCATACTTATAATTTTTAATTTTGTCTTGGTAGTATATTTTATTTCGGGGCGAGAAAGTGGACGATAGTGTATCTAAACTTTCAAATTGTGGAATCTGATAACCAGGTGGGATCGTGGGAATGGAAATGAAATAAATGGCTACATTTTCTTCCAGTGATGAATATCCAATAGGGAGAAAAAAAATTCTAGAACAATTGTTAATAAATATGTTAGATTTGGTTAATCTCTTCGTTCATCAAATGAAAATTAATTAAGGTAGAGAACTTATCCTTTTTTGCTGTCATCGAATCAAATGTTTTTTGTGTGATATTTTACTTCTAGAATCAAATAATGCCAAAAAATCATGGGATGGAGCTACGAATTTTGGCATGGCGACTAATCTACAGTAAAATTTGACAAGAATTTAAGGGACAAAGAGGTCTTCTGTTCGAGTTTTTGTCAGAATCCGCACTAGAAATTTCAGTATTTGAGTTGAAATTACCATATACTTTAATTTGTTAAATATATTTCAGTGTTTGAGTTGAAATTTACTATAGGTTTTAATTTGTTAACTAGCAAAATCACATTTATCAATGTGGTTGATATAGGAAGATGGGAATATAGGAAACACATCTACAACCAAATTTACCATTGTGATTGATATAGGCCAACAAACATATATCCACCACCCACCACATTAATAATTGTTAGATGTATTTTCTTAATGACATACTATTTCTAATTATTAATATTCGTATAAATAATAATAGCCACATTATTTCCCCAGATGCGGGTGTTTTTCAACATTAATGCGATGGTGGACGTTTGGGTTGGCAAATGGTGCAGCCACTTTGCTGCCCGTAACCTCGCACTAATGCGATTTCATAAATGGCCTTTAAGACGGCACTGCGTTCGATTTATAACTGCCCTTCTGCTTCAATACTCCATCATGGCTTCTCCCGATGCATTCAGACCTACATTCGCGCATGTTCCTCTGCCTCTGCAATGTCGATGCCCCCAGCTAGCTACGAAGTCATTTCTCCGCACCACCACTGGTAAGCGCTACCCAATTCTCAGTTGCATTGAGTTTGGGCCAGACTTCTATTACTCTCAGAGTGCTCACTGTAGTCTTTTCCCCAACTCTGCTTCTGCTGCTACTGGCAGTGACCAGTTCCTCACCATCCCAATTCTGCAAAATCTGTTCCCCTCTCCCAATGCAGCCATGCCCAGGTGCGCCATCGTATGCGTTACAGATGGTGCAGCAGCAGAGGGAGAATGCCTCGCTCCTCGCCCACACATGATTCGAGCTCCAATTCTTCGCCCTCTTCTGAATACTTCTCACCTCGCTACCCAGACATGTGTAGCGGCAGAGGACGCACTCATTTTTCCAGCTTTCAATCCTAGCACTATGGCCCTTCTGCTGCCACCATCCCGTCCAGCTCTCAGTCTTCCCATTACATTTCCCATTTCACCTACCAATTCACCATGGATAGAACCACTATCAAAGCCAACATAACCATCATGTTCCAGGAGGAGAAACAAGACGTCACTCAGGGCAAGAGTCAGGACGAGCCTCATGATAGCGTTCAGGGCGAGCCTTCTGCTTGCATATGCAAACGGATTCATATAGGAGAAGGCACCGTAGATGTAGATAACGTAGAGTAGACACGGGACCATATGGAATAGGTAACTGGCACCGAGCGGGAGAAGGACGACACGGGTGCAAAGCAGACCGAAAGGATGAATTCAACGCCTACAACTGCCGAATTGTGGAAGAATGCCCAACTACAACAAATGACAGCTAATTCTGCTAGCTACTTCAGGAATTAGGTTCGCAGCTCCCAATCACTTGGGTGCATTTTTTTTTTCTTTTTTGAAAGATTTAGACAGTTCTAAAATGGATGTAAACAGAAGAGTATTTCTTGATCTTATTTCGGTTTCCCCTATGAGGGCGGCACATAATTTTTGGACTTGACTGGTTTCCCATCATTAGGCAGTCTCTAACATGTTTTGGATGCTATATGCCATGAATCCTCGCTAAGTACTATTGAGGCTGTGCCTCATTCTAAATTATGTTACAGTAATAGATTTTAGCCAAATTTAGAAAAAAAAATAATAGCCACATTATTTATTTATTTATATAATTATACTTATTATATTAACATTAAATTGTATATTAATATAATATTAGTTATTACATAAAATTTTGCAGTTATATTTAAAACTATAATATAATTCACTTCTAACATAATAATAACATTTATTATTAATAATATGTATTTATCTCTATCATTATATATATATATATATATATAGATTCTGAATAAGTCTATTTCTATTTATATAACATAATAATACATGGCGGCCGCAGCCTCAGCTAAGTGAGCCTAACAGCTGGGTATAAGCTATCTAAAAAACATGATTCTGGACTACCCCTAAGGGGGAAACCAGTCCCTTAGATAATTGTCTTACCACCCACTTAGGGGAAACCGACATTAAGTTCAGAAAATGGACAACATTTTTCATTCTCAACAAAAGAGATATTATCAAAAAAACAAAAATAGACCCATGAGACTTGGGCGTTAGAGCCATATTCCTGCAGAGGTTACCGTGTTTACTTATCATTTGCAGAAGAGGGAGGTTCCTCCTCGATGAGGTTCCTGTATTCACTGCTGCTGCCATCTTCATCTTTAGTTGCTGCACATGTGTCTTTTCCAGCTTCATCATGCAGCTTTTCCTTGGTGTCGTCCCTTTGACTAGTCTTACCAGCACTTTCCATCCCCGAAGGAGCTCTCTCATTCTTGGAGTCATCTTTGTCCTGAGGGTTTTGCTGAACAGGCGTGCCTGAGGTGGTAGAGCTTGCTACTTCCTCCCGGAGGGTGACCGTGATGAAGGTGGTGATATCAGGTTTTTCCATGGTGCAGTCGAATTGAAACTCAGCTCTGTGGGTGGTTTGGCGGAGGGAAATTTAGGTGGTTGGAGTGGAGTTAGGGGTGGCTAAAGGCTGAGAGGCTGGTTACGAAGGAGAAGCAACTTCATGAGGCTGGGAGCCATGGAAAGGGTGTGCCTACCCAGCAAGCCTGGCTCTTCCCCATTTACTCCGGGTTTCAGGGTAGTGGCCATGAGAGAAGTCAGCGGAGGAGGTATCAGAACCGGAGGTGGACTTAGAGTGAATAGCTCTGCCTCGACTACTGCCATGTTGGCTTCTCATTATCTGTCTGAGGCAAGGCATTCTTGCAGTGGTGCTCGGATGGGAATGGCGTTGCTCAGGTTCAGGCGAGGAGTGAATTGCAGGAGGCCAAGAATTCTTGCAACAGAGTGAGCTCTAGGTGTGGTGGAAGTCTGGCGTTATCTTGATGTAGCCATGCAGTCGAGCACTTGGCTCAGCGCTACCAGGAGGACAAAGGCATCTCTGCGGAGCGAGAGACAAGCAAGCTGGGAGGGAATGAACAGAGAGTGTGTGCAGCGGAGGCATAATGAACTAGAGGAGCTCATAATTTCGGTGGTGGTGAATATTAATGACGCTAATGCATTTATGGCTGGCGATATTAATGGGCGAGCTAATGCACCTGTGGGTGGCCATATGGAAAACGCACCACTTCGAAAACCTCCCAGGGACATACGTCCCATCTACATTAATGTTCATCTACATCCGAAAATCTCTATCATTATATTATTGTCAATAACTATTTATATTTATTAATATAATTGTCAATAAATTTGTATATTTATTTGGAGTATATTAACAATATTAACTATATACTAAACTAAAATACATTATACTTTTGTAAATAATAATAATAAATATTTTATTTAATAAAATATAATAATAATATATTATAAAATTTAAATCTTAGGGTGTAGTATTTAAAACCTAAGGTTTATTATATTATATTAAATTTTAGATTTATATTATAAACCTTATGAATAAACCCTAATATAAATCCAAGGGTTAATATTAAAAGAATTATCTCAACACTAATCTCAACATATGAGATTTATATTAGACCCAAGGATTAATATTATAAACCCTATGAATAATATTATATCTTAGGAATAAAAACCCTTAGATTAATAAACCCAAAGGATTGAAATTATAAACCCAAGGGAATAATAAAACAAAAGTATTAATACTAAAAACCCAAGGGAATAATATTAAACCCAAGGGATAAATATTAAAAACCAAAGGTATATAAACCACAAGCCTTAAATATTATAAACCCTAATAAACATGGTTGACTATGATTGCTTTTCATATTGAGACAATCCTTGTCACAATGCAACGAAGGATGATGGTCGACCATGTTTGACCATTATTGGTTGTCATATTGACACAATATTTGTCACAATGTGACATTGGGTTGTGGTTGACCAAGGTTGATTTTCATATTGACAAAAATCTTTGTCATCATGAGAAGTTGGAGCATGGTTGACTATGATTTATTTCACACAACACGACTGGGCATGGTTGACCACGGTTGGCCAAGATTGACCATGGCTGATGAAGATTGACCTTTGTTGACCATGATTGACCACGGTTCAACAAGATTGATATTTTAAAGAAAAAGGAATAATAAACACAAGGAAATAATATTAAAAACCCAATGGATTATAAACCCTAGGGAGTAACATTAATTCCTAGGGTTTATAAATCCCTTGTGCTTTAACTAACCCTTAGGAATAAATATTTTAAACCCAATGGATTAATAAAAAAGTGATTAAATTATAAACCCAAGGAATTATTAATATTATAAACTGAAGTGACTAATAAACCCAAGGGTTTAATATTATAAGGCCAATGATTTAGTAAACCGAAGGGATAAATATTATAGACCTAAAGGATCAACAAACCCAAGGAATCAATATTAAAAACACATGGTATTAATAAACCCTAGCCATTAACATTTTAAACCCAAGGGATTAATAGTTTAGACTCAAGGGATTATTAATATTATAAACCCAAGGGATTAAATTATAAACCCAAGGGATAAATATTATAAACCCAAAGGATAAATATTACAAATCCAAGGTATATAAGCCCTAAAATAAGCATGGTTGACCATGGTTTACCATGAGTGATTTTCGTATTGAGACAATCTTTGTCACAATGCAACGTTGGACCATGGTTGAACATGGTTGAGTTTGGTACTGAAATAATAATTTTCACAATGTGAACCCTTAGATTAATAGACCCAAGGGATTGATATTATAAACCCATGAAAATAAAAAATCCAAGGTATTAATACTAAAATCCCAAGGGATTATAAACCCAAGGGAATAATATTACACCCAAGGGATTAATATTATAAACCCAAGGTAGATAAACCCTAAGATAAAAATTGTAAGGAATTATCATGGTTGACCATGGTTGATTTTCATATTGAGAAAATCCTCGTGACAATGCGATTTTCCACCATGGTTCATCATGATTGATTTTCATATGCAGAAAATATTTGTCAAGATGTAACATTGGACCATGGTTTCTTTTCATATTGAGAAAATCTTTGTCACAATGGGACGTTGGACCATGGTTGACAATGATTATTTATACTAGACCCCAAGGATTAATATTATAAACCCTATGAATAATAGTAAACCCTAGGAATAAGATCCCTTAGATTAATAAAACCAAGGGATTGATATTATAAACCCAAAGGAATAATATTAAACCCAAGGGATAAATATTATAAACCCAAGGTATATAAACCCTAAGACAAATATTATAAAACCTAAAATAAACATGGTTTACCATGGTTTACTATGGTTTGTTTTCATATTGAGAAAATGTTTGTCACAAAGTGACGTTGGAAAATGGTTGACCAGGGTTGACCATGGTTGATTTTCATATTGAAACAATCTTTTTCACATTGTGACGTTGGACCATAGTTTACCATTGTTAACAATGCTTGATTTTCATATTTAGGAAATCTTTGTCACAATGTGACATTGGAACATGGTTGACCATGGTTAACTTGATTGAAAACCCAAGGGATTTATATTAAAAAATAGGATTAATATTATAGATATTATGAATAATATTTCGTATTGAGACAATATTTGTCATAATGCGACTTTGGACCATGGTTGATTTTCATATTGAGACAGTATTTGTTAGTGTGACATTGCACCATGGTTGACCATGATTCTTTTTCATACGGGGACAATATTTTTCATAATTCGATGTTGGACCATGGTTGATTTTAATATTAAGAAAAGCTTTGTCACAATGTGACATTAGACCATGGTTGACCATGGTTTTTTTCCCAAAAAAAAAGTTGAAATTTTTATATAAATATGTAAAAAGTTACATCGTAGATGCCAAAAGATTCCATAAGAGATAATGCCCCGTGGGGCGGCTGGTCACAATGACCAAAATCAGACCCGACACAAGGCCAAGTCCCAACAACAAGTTGCGCTAAAAAAATTAAAAATGAGGGAAAGAGATAAAGAAATCCAACATAGTACATTCCCAGCCACCGAGGTGGGGAAAAATCGTGCAAATCAAGTTTTTCTCCCTTTCTTCTTCTCAACATTTTCCATTCTCCCTGAGATGGCACGAAAGTGGCAAGGACAATCTGATTATCTGCTACTTGAGTTCCATTGTCATTGTATGAATTTGAGTTATCTGATGAATGTTGTCGTTTATTCCCACAATTTCCTGTGTCCTCTGGATCCATCTCTAATTGATTCGGGAGAGTATGAGGATCAATATTTGCAGTTGAAACATTACCTTGTACCTTCGGTTCCTTTGTAGGCTGATTGCTTTCCATAGGAACAATTTCTTCCTGTTCTTCTACCTCATCCTCCTCCACCTCAACTGGAGGATATTGCCAACCTTTTTTTAGTTTCCCATTATTTTTATTTTTTCTAATTTCTTTTTTGCCGTCAGGACATGTGTTTTGTAAATATCCTGTTTGCCTGCATATTCTACATCTGAATTTAGTGTTTTCATATTCAGGTGACTGCAACCAGTTTTTTTGTTTGTAGATCATCATGATACTATTCAGTAGAAATTTGTTGATATCTACCTCCACACAGATTCGTGCAAAAGTGTAGATCCTCTTCTCTAATCTCTCTATATCTGTTTTGATGTATTGCTCAATATTATTCCCAACACCTTCGAAAACCTGGTCATTCCATAAATGAAGGGGGAGATTGTATAATCTGACCCATACCGGAATTCTAGTGAATGTAATTGTGTTTGCGTCAAAATACAAGAACCATGGAGTAATGAAGAGGCCGGTGGATCCCCAAAACCAAGGTCCTTCTCTAATGATGAAATCTATGTCCTATGAGGATTTAAATTTTACAATAAAAAATCCCTTAGAACAGAGGTGAATTTCACAGTCTATGGTCCAGTAAGTAAAGATGCAATGGAATAGCTCCATTGGTTTGGGCTAGAAATAGTTAGATCATCATATTAACACCCGTGCTTCATATGTTGTGCAGTATTCCTTTGTTTCTAGATTGTCTATCTTTAGTGCTAGTTTTTGTCCCAACTATTTTACTATGTATGGCTGAGTGGCATTTCCATCTTGTTCTGGAGGTGTTACTGCAGTTTTTTCCCCTGTAAATGTTTTTGTAGGATGGACCCCCATTTGATTATTCCTGGTTTACGATTTTTTTCCCTTTTCCCCCCTTTGCAAATCTGGAAGTGCCCATATCCGCAACACCCCCTCTTAGACGAAGGTTGAGAGTGATGGTCATCCCAGAAATAATAGAGTAGTCCCTTAAAGTATAACAGTCTTGGAGATAACTACGTCCACTAACCAGATATTGCAATTGTAGAGGGTAACCCATCAACTCCCAGGTTTTTTGTTTCAGTTGAGACAATCTGTTGGACCCTTATACCCATAATAAAAAAGATTTGCCTACGGGTGGCTTGATAAAAATTTGAAAACAAGAGTGGGTTACTGGTACCCATGCATTTGAGGATGATGAGGTATTTGCATGTAGTTTTGTGTCTAGAGGCCAAAATGACAGTGGGTTCAAGGAAAGGTTGTGTCTTACCTCTAATATTTGGAGCTGAGAGGTGCGGCCACCATGAGGAAGACAAAGGGATTCGGGGGCATCGACATAGTAAGGAATGGCACAAGCCTTCAGCGCACACCTACGCACGCGGGCAAGTCAGTCGCAACCAAAACCAGGCCTCATACAAAGCGATGCAAACAAGATGAAAGTCGAGAGTTTTTCAATTGAAAAAAGAGCCCCACTTGAGACCAGGAACAGGGGTGTGCCCTCAGTGTGAAAAACCACTGATGCAAACATCGAGGAAGAAAATTAAAATTCCAGCTTCCAGTGGTCGCACCAGTAGCATCTTGCAACCCCAAACTAGATACACCAGAGGGGATGTTTGGAGGAAAACTACTCTAGAGGGAAAAACCCAGCATGCCCATGCATGTAATGGGAAATCAGAAAACACCTCTTGAGCCTTTCCAACGGAGACCAAAGCTCCAGTGCCCTAGTGTCGCCCACCATTTTTTTCCTGAACCCAAAAAAACCCCTGAATCCTTGCTTTGCCCTTGAGGATCGAGATCCGCAAACATGTGTAGGCCTCTGCCATTGCAGCCAGACTTGGTTGCCCCTGCCCATTTTTAAGTTCTGAGCATGGCCAGAGGGTGTATTATGACCTTGGTTTTTTTCTTCGGGGGCATGGTTGACCATGGTTATAAACCAAGGAGATTTATATTAAACCCAAGGATTAATATTATAAAATCTATGAATAATATTATACCTTAGGAATAAGAACCCTTAGATTAATAAACCTAAGGGAATATTAAACCAAAAGGATTAATACTTAAGTATTAAGGGGTTTTCATAGTGATGGAAGAGGTGGGATTGAAACTAGTGAAATGAATCACATAGCGTCAATTATCAATTTCGGGGCTTGCACCTGGTAACTAGGACTTCCCGGGAGGTGACCCATCCTAGATCGCCTCTGGATCAAGTGCGCTTAACTGTGGAGTTTTATCCATAGTCAAGCCCACTTAGCTTGCTACCCCATTTGCAAAACCTTAGAAATTATTGTGCCTCATGAACCATTCAAGTAGAGTTCTCTTCACTCTTTGTATTTAAGTATTGAGGGGTTTTCAAAGTGCATTATATTATATATCATTTTTTGGGATTCAACTACGTTAAGTAAGTCATTCATCTATGACCATTTCCATGAGAGGTATTTGTAACTGACTAATTTCTCATGATTTTTGAATAGTCCACTTAGGACTCATTTCATCATGTGATGCTCACGAGTGTGAAGAGGTGGGATTGAAACGAGTGAAATGAATCACATAGCATTAATCATCACTTTTAGGGCTTGCACCTGGTAACTAGGACTTCCCGGGAGGTCACCCATCCTAAATAACCTCTGGCTCAATCGTGCTTAACTGTGGATTTTTCTCCATATTCAAGCCCCCTTAGCTTGCTACCCCATTTGCAAAACCTTAGCAAGTATTATGCCTCATGAACCATTCAAGTAGAGTTCTCTTCACACTTTTTATTTAATTATTAAGCGGTTTTCACAGTGCATTATATTATATATCATTTTTTGGGATTCAACTGCGTTAAGTAAGTCTCGGGAAGTCCTGGTTACTGGGTGCAAGCCTCGAAAGTGATGATTGAGGCTATGTGATTCATTTCACTAGTTTCAATACCACTTATTCACCCCTGTGAGCATCACCTGATGCAATGAGTGCTAAGTGGAATATTCAAAAATCATGAGAAATTAGTCAGTTACGATTGCCTCTCATGGAAATGGTCATAGATGAATGACTTAATTAATGCAATTGAATCCAAAAAAATGATATATAATATAATGCGCTGCGAAAACCCCTCAATACTTAAATACAAAGAGTGAAGAGAACTCTACTTGAATGGTTCATGAGGCACAATACTTGCTAAGGTTTTGAAAATGGGGTAACAAGCTAAGTGAGCTTGACTGTACAAAAAAATCCACAGTTAAGTGTGCTTGAGCTAGAGGCGATCTGGGATGGGTGACCTCCTGGGAAGTCCTGGTTACTGAGTGCAAGCCTTGAAAGTGATGATTGACACTATGTGATTCATTTCACTAGTTTCAATATCACTTCTTCACCCCTGTGAGCATCACGCACTGCAATGAGTGCTAAGTGGACTATTAAAAAATCATGAGAAATTAGTTAGTTGTGACTATCTATCATGGAAACTGTCATAGATGAATGAATTAATTAATGTAGTTGAATAAAAAAAAATGATATATAATATAATGCACTGCGA
The DNA here is from genome assembly GCA_034641835.2 of Pinus albicaulis. Lineage (NCBI taxonomy): Eukaryota > Viridiplantae > Streptophyta > Pinopsida > Pinales > Pinaceae > Pinus > Pinus albicaulis. The sequence continues at coordinate 531,996,793 of CM076575.1, read as the reverse complement.
AAACCCCTCAATACTTAAATTCAAAGTGTGAAGAGAACTCTACTTGAATGGTTCATGAGGCACACTAATTTCTAAGGTTTTGCAAATGGGGTAGCAAGCTAAGTGGGCTTGACTATGGAGAAATCTCCACAGTTAAGTGCGCTCAAGCCAGAGGCAATCTGGGACGGGTGACCTCATAGGAAGTCCTGGTTACAGGGTGAAAGCCTCAAAAGTGATGATTGATGCTATGTGATTCATTTCACTAGTTTCAATCCCACTTCACCCTTGTGAGCATCACCTGATGTAATGAGTGCTAAGTGGACTATTCAAAAATCATGAGAAATTAGTCAGTTATGACTACCTCCCATGGAAATGGTCATAGATGAATGACTTACTTAACGCAATTAAATCCCAAAAAATGATATATAGGATTAATAATAAAAAACCAAGGGAATAATATTAAACTCAAGGGATAAATATTATAAAATGAAGGTATATAAACGCCAAGATAAATATTATAAACCATAAATTAAACATCATTGACCATGGTTTACCATGGTTGATTTTCATATTGAGACAATCCTTTTCACAATGCAACGTAGGATGATGGACGACCATGTTTGACCATTAGTTATTGGAATATCGACACAATATTTTTCATAATGTGATGTTGGACAGTGGTTGTCCAACAGAATATTTCTCACCATGCGACGTTGGACCATGGTTGACCATGATTGATTTCACACAAAACGATTGGGCATGGTTGACCACCATTGGCCAAGATTGACCACGGTTGATGAATATTGACCTTTTTTGACCATGGTTCACCATGATTGACCACGATTAAATGATATTGATATTTTAAAACAAAGGGAATAATAAACACAAGGCAATAATACTAAAAACCCAATGGATCATAAAATCAAGGGAATAACATTCAACTAATGACAACAATATAAACCCAAGGTATATACACCCTAAGATAAGTAATATAAACCCTTAAATAAACATGTTTGGCCATGCTTGACCATGGTTGATTTTCATATTGAGACAAAAAATTTCACAATGTGATGTTTGACCATGCTTGATCATGGTTAAACCCTTAGATTAATAAACCCACATTAGTGATTTTATAAACCCAAGGAAAAAATAAACCCATAGGATAAATACTAAAACCCCAAGGGGTTATCAACCCTAGGAAATAACATTAAACCCAAGGAATTAATATTATAAACCCTAACATAAACATGGTTTACCATGGTTGATTTTGATATTGAAATAATCCCTGTCACAATGCAACGTTGGAACATCGTTGACATCTCTTGACCATGATTGATTTTCATATGGAGACAATGTTTGTCACAATGCAACGTTGGGCTATGGTTGCTTTTCATATTGAGACAATATTTTTCACAATGCAATGTTCGACCATGGTTCACCATGATTTAGTTTACCAAAAATGGTTGAGCATTGCTAACCATGGCTGACCATGGTTAATCAAGATTAATTTTATGAGCCCAAGGGAATAATAAAACCAAGGGATCAATACTAAAAATCCAAGGAGTTATAAACCCAAGGGAACAATAATAAACCCAATGGAATAATATTAAAACCTAGGGATAAACCCAAGAGAATAATAAAATAAATTGATTAATACTAAAATGCCAAGGGATTATGAACCCAAGCAAATAATATTAAACGAGAGAGAATAATATGATAAACCCAAGGTATATATTTATACCTTGGGGTTATAATAAGACATAAGTCATGATTGGAAATGTTGACCATGGGTTGACAATGGTTTTTAAATATCAGTTATGGTGAATAAGGATAAAGAAATGTGAACCCTTAGATGAATAAGAACCCTTATATTAATAAACCCAAGGGATTGATTTTATAAACCCAAAAGAATAATAAATCACAGAGATTAATAATAAAAACCAAAGGGATTATAAACCCAAAGGAATAATATTAAACCCAAGGGATATACATTATAAAATCAAGGTATATAATCCCTAAGATAAATATTATAAACCATTAAATAAACACAATTGACCATGGTTTACCATGATTATAAATTCTTGATTTTCATATTGAGATAATACTTGTCACAATGTGACATTAGAATATGGTTAACCATGGTTCAAAATCATTATAAACCCAAGGGATTAATATTAAACATTAAGATTAATATTATAGATCCTATGAATAATATTTCGTATTGAGACAATCTTTGCCAGAATGTGACGCTGGACCATTGTTGACCATGGTTGATTTTCATATTGAGACAATATTTGTCACAGTGCGATGTTGCACCATGGTTGACCATGATTGATTTTCATATGGAGACAATATTGTCACAATGTGAAATTGGACAATGGTTGATTTTCATATTAAGAAAATATTTGTCATAATGTGACCTTGGACCATAGTTGAGCATGATTATAAACAAAGGGGATTTATACACTACAAGGAAAATACCCTCTAGCGGAGGTTATAAAGGAGGTTTTTAGTGTTATAAAATTGGCCAAAATTGTCAAAAAAACATTTGCTACGACATAAATTTTTGGTAACGGAGGTTTTCATGGAGCTTCTAACAGAACTTCAACACAACTAAAAAAACTGGGTGGCTGGAGGTTTTTACGGATATATTTCTTATCAGTGTGTGCTTCATGTGTGAACACACTGGTGTGTTTTAACTCGTACACATTGTTACTGTAAACATACCAAGCACTAGGATGGAAAACAAATTTCGGAAGCCCTGGGGCGTTTAGCAATGTCCTCGTGCATGTCACCAACAAATATGCACCGGGTCGATAGAAGGAGCATGCATTGGCACCCGTTAAGGTGTAAAAATGTATCGAGCCATTAAGGTGTAAAAACACACCAGGCTGTTAAGTTGTAAAAACGCACCGACACGTTAAAGGGAAACCGTATCGGTGCATGCAACACCTATCCACCCCGATCGTAGTTGTCGATAAAGCACATCGACGTTCTAATTGGTATTTGTATTTGGTGCGGTGGTTATAGGTCGTAGGAACACACTAGTGCACAGTATCATAAACACACACCGATGCATAGTATCATATACATGCACTGGTGTTCATTTTCTATTTTTAGAAACATCGACATGTGATAGTGAAATTATTCTGATTTTTTAAAATTCATTATTCACCAAAAGTCGTCACATATCTTATAAAAGTATTCATATAAATTATTTTTTTATTAGTGCATTTGAATGTGATGTTTGGATGAATTTGTTATATCATATCATCATATTTCACATCTCTTCATTATAATATTTAATCATCCAGATATTTAATTAGTGGTGTAACAGGCCACAACGAAAATGGAGAATGAAATAGAATAAATTAAAACACACACACACACACACACACACACACACACACACACACACACATATAAAAGACACTCTTTGTCATACAAAATGGGACGATTATTGGTATCCCTTTGTCTTTCAATTGGAACACTATGCCCATTACATTAAACAAAATGTCTGATTTAATAGACAAATATTTCAAAAAATACAACTCCTTTCTTTGATATCCAAACATAGTGATCATCATTCTTCCCTGGAACTGTTGTCACTGCTAGAGCTACTTCCATGAATTGGGTTATTTGGAGGAATGTTTTGTTCATTGTGTTGATTTTTTCTTCTTCTTCAAGTTCCATCTACAAACATAAAAATAAAGTGTAATGAGTTTATCTACATTGGTGAGAATAATAAAAATTGCAATATTAAATAATACACATCAATGTAAATCGAAAAGAAATGTACCATAGCAATAATTGACTCATAAAATATACACATTCTTTCAAAACCAAATTTCATGCCTTCTTTCAACAATTCATTTGTTGGCAAAGTTCCATACTTTGTTTTCTGCAAATTTTATACCCCATAACAAATCATAGATTTAATATAAAATATTTCTTTTGTTTTATTATTTATAGACAAAGCTAAGTAAAACAAGATATATACTTACAAATTCCACAATTAATTTGTAATATGCCCAGATTTACTAACAACCCATATTTGACCCAATATCAATCAATTCTTCTGATGGTTCTTCTATGTATGTTAGCACCTGTTTGAAGACATTCCATGATGATTGTTGTAAAAAAACTTAAAATATACAAAAATTAAATATAGTTAAGTTGTTATAAGGAAGTTAAAATTACTTACAAACTTAGATATAAACCCTTTTCTTCCTTGTCATCATGTTTTATGTGCTGAATGGGTTCCGTTTTTTTTTTTCTCTGCAAGAAAATACTTGAAAATTAATATTTAATGCTAAATTATTTATCTATTGTACCTAATCAAAAATTTCAATGATTACATATTACATTTGAATCATGTTTTTGTTGATATTTCTCCTTGTGTGATGCAATTATGTCCATTTCTTTATCCATATCCTTGTACACCTTTTTGGATATTCCTACTGGCATATTCTGATATCAGTTCGTTCACCCTTTGAGATTTTCATAATCCTCCTGAAAAAGTAACATGAAAATAAACTATTTAATTTTTATATTGATATATGAAAACTAAATATAACAAAAATGATATTTATAAATGATTTCTTTGTAGTAATATATAAATATAATTCTAGAAAACAATTGAAAGGAATATTACTTTTTCAATCCTTCTTTTTTGTTGTTGTACAATTTTGCTATTAAAAGTATGACATGTCTCATTGACCAATTCTCTGGAAACTCTTCCTGTATTTCAAATAAAATTTGGTTCTTGGAATCATTGGATTGATTTTTGTATTTTAAATGGAAATAACGTCTATACATTCATTCAACTAGATCCCTCAAAGTTTTTTAAAAATTCCCCCCATTTTGTTAACCTCTAGCACCACTCCAGATGAGCTAAGGAGCAATTCATTTTCATTTGCATGTTCTATTTTTTTCTTTTCTTAGAGCAACATTCCTTTTGTTTGTTGTTGGTCCCTGTAGAATATTAAACATATATGAATTAATAGATTGTTTGAAACATGTTATCTAATATTTTTAGGTATATTATGAGTAAAAATTCAAAAAAGAAACTCATATTGGATCGATAGTATTTTTTTCATTCACCTAATTCACCCTTTTGCAAATTTTCACTCAATATTTTACGCTCTTCTGGTCTTAGATCAGAAACAATCTTATCGAGCTTCATCATTTTGTGGCTATGCATGATACAAACTAAACAATACATATTAGTTAAACTTACATATAGTTCAAAAATAATATTTTTTGCAAAGAAATTACAAAGAACTTGTCTTTTTTGCTTTTCTGGATGTGCGATCAGTATTTTTGTTACTTGAACTCTTGTCAACCATTTCTTTATCAATATACAACCTGTAGCATTCATTAATATATATTATAAATAAATCACCATACTTTTTAGGTAAAAATAAATAAACAAGAAAACGAGGTGTCTATCTAAATTAAACGTCTGGTGCGACTTTCACAACTTAAGCACTGAAAACGGTGCGACAGGTTCATATAAACACACCACCAATACAGTAGAAACATTGTACGATGTTATTTGTTGTAATATCCCCAAATAGGGACTGCTCAACCATGCATGCATAAAAAACGCATTTTCAGAAATATATTCTATAAATAATGAAATCAACTCTTGGATCCTTTAGATCAGACAATATACAACCTAAATCCAAGAATAGAGCTGAAACAAATCAAACTAGATGGGTTAAACAAATCTCCCACACCTAGGATTGCTAAAAAAGGCTAAAACCCCAAACACTGCATCACAGGTATTTCTGCATAAAAGTGACTTCACAGTATAATGAGGGTATGTACACTTAAATGGTAGAGACAAATAGATCTGATATTATATTAAACAATATGCTCAGAAAAATGAGATCTAGTCTTTTTTATACAAAAACTAGAGAACCCGGGAAGGGTTTCTAGGAATACACCATGAATACAAATGGCGATATTTAGAAATATGATTGAATAATCACTACAAAATGAAGCATAGATGTAAATAAGGCTGTAATAATATAGATATGATTCATATATTATCAAAGGTCTTCTCCCATGAAATAATCAACCCTCCAATCACAGGAAAACTCCCTGAAAGAGCCGCAAAATACACTACTGAAACTGCCTTGCAGAAATAACTCAATTCCAGGATGGAATAACGTTGTAGGTGATGGAAATGTGTTGTACTGCTGCAAAATATTTGATATTAGCCCAAGAATTATCCAAAATTATCCTCCAATGGAAGGAAACCTCCCTCCTATGCAAAACCAACTCAGAAAGTGGGTTTCTCAACCCTCCATTGCAACACCCTGCAACTCAACACAACCTCTTGCAGAAACTGCGCTAAAAATGAAGACTGAAGCTTGGAACCAACTCTGGATGTGTGGAATGAAATATCAGGTCTCTCCTAAGAGCTACTCAAAGGGAAGAGAATGAATTCTTGAACAAGAATACCTTAGTGCTAAATAACACCGATAATCTTAGCTAAATAGCTAAAGAGAGCAAAAGTCTAAGCAGAAAAAAAATATAATTCATAAGCTAACCCCAAAAGGCTGCCATCCTCTTCCTTATAAAATAAGTGAGCCTTATCACCTTGGGTCCCACTCAATAGGGTTTCCACCATGCCACAAACAATCTCCCTCTAAAACTGCATTGTGCCTTCATTAGAGCCACTCCTCTAAACTGCAATGTTTGATTTGGTCAAGGTTGACCTCTTCAACCTGCTTGAGCCCTTTTCACACCTAAGGGTCTTCAATCCAGCTCACATATAGCTATGTAGGCTTAACATCATTCACATTGAGCTCTTTTGTTTGTTGATCCACTCCTCCTACATTTATGTTGTTGACTTGGTCAAACTTGACTTTGCCCACATGCAAAGTGTCCCTATTAACACATGAGAGTGTAAAATCCAGCTGGCATTATGATCCCCTTTCACACTATGAGGGATTTTATCATTATTTTTGAAATGTATGGGCCTCCTTACCCATTTATTCATCTCCTAGGTGACATTATCAAAATTTAATATTCCAATTTGCTGCATGCAAATTTTGGAATATTACAGTCCTCCCCTCCCAATTTTTGCTTGCCCTCAAGCAACTGCAAGGATAGAACTGAAGAGAATCCTCTTCTCCCCCTGTAGCAACCTCATAATATAAAATCCTCCAAGGATCAAGGTGCTATCTCATCAACATATCTCCAAGTTGCCCCTCCCACGTAAACAAGCTAGCTTTTGGTGAACACCCCAAATAGCTATCATCATGTGACAATAAATATCAATGGAGGCAACAATGGGTAGTCTAAAGGCCTTCTTGAGGCATGTGGTCTGATATATATTGGGATATACCATCCCCATATGAATCTCCCATCCCCAAGCTATCATCCATACAAAATGAGTTACCTCTCAACATGGAAACTCCTGAAAATCCTCCTCCACTTTGAGCTCCTGCAAAGTAGGTGGGTTGAAATTCTGAACATGGTAGACAAAGTAGCCTACTCCACACTGTCCTCCTCTGCACTTAAGATAAGTGTAGAGAATTTGTTGATCTTGGGCTGCAATAATGTTGCCCTCAAGTGGCAAGAAGGAAACTAGATCTCCCAAGATCCCTTTCCCAATGTTGTGAATCAAGATGGACCAAACCATCTCATACATGATGGATAAGAAATCACCACCATATGGAATCCCATCCATCTCATGGCCCTCCTCATAAAGAAACAAATATTTTGCCGTGGTGGCCATATCTCCTGCCATGCTCCCCTTAGAACATGTAATGCATAAATTGTGGGAATCCTCCTTCCCAAAGAACACATCCACCCAATGTGTTTCTCCCCCAATCATGCTCCCCATAAAGGCAAGAACAAAATCCACAAATGGGATCATGATTAGCATCAAAATGAAAGAAATATTGAAGGTTTCATGTGGTGCTGGAAGGTACCAACAATCTCCCAAGTGGTCATAGCGCAATCTTCCCCACTACAGCTTCAGAAAATAGCATGGCTAGTTGTGTAAGTCACCACATCTTCTAGCAAATAGTAAATGGCTGAATGTATAAACTGAGCATACAAGAAGTAACCAAACACTTGCCCAAAGTCATACAATAGATGGTTGTCTCTATCATAATAGTAGGCCAAAAATGGTCCATGGAGACCAAAGGAAAGCTTGCCCCTTTGTGGAGCAATGCACTGCAAAAAAATGGTAAGAGCATGCAAATATTGTGTTGGACAATCAATAAATGAAAAAACAAAATTCTTACCATGTAATGAAAGTAAGATGATGATAGGATCCATAAATGAGTCCTCCATAGTGGTATGCCATACTCCTATGAAGAGGAATGAACCATATGCTGCATGAAGGTCATCCTTCATATGCTTGGAAATCCAAGTTAAGAAGAACATACCACAATAACAGATGAATCCATCCACTACTCTATTATTCTCACCTCCTCCTTGTCCACCAGGTGCATTAAATGTGAAGTGATGCTGGGGACACTCCATCAATAATTAACACTGTTACCGATGAAATAGGTAACCTGACCTCAAAACGGGAACTCTAGCCCAAAAAGACTAAAAAAACATGAAAAAACACCCCAAAAACAAAAAAAGTGTATTCCAGACGCACTTGGTTTTTTTTGAAGGTCAAATTTCAACATTTTATAAAATTATGCTAAAAACAAAATTGTTTCTCGAAAAAAGGATTGAAAAAATACCCTCAAAACAAAACCAGTTGATACTGGAATAACAAAAAAAAAAAAATTGTGTCATATTTTTGACATTTTTAAAAATAGAAATAACATTTTTTAATTTTTAAAATTCAAACATTAAAAAAGACCTAAAATTTAAGAAAAAAATAAATTTTAAAAATAAAAACATTTTAAAGCTTAAAATTTAAAAATATATAGGAATAAAAAAATTAAAAAAAAAAACAAAATAAAAATAAAAATTCAAACATTAAAAAAAAAACCTAAAATTTAAGAAAAAAACAAAATAAAAAATTAAAAGAAAAATTAAAGATTAAAATTTCAAAATATATAGAAATAAAAAATAAAGAAAAAAAACAAAACAAAAATATTAAATTAAAAAAAAAAAAAAAAAAAGAAATTATAAAAAATAAAATATAGAAATTAAATTTAAAAAGAAAAAGAAAATGTTTATTAAATTAAAAAAAAATTTAAATTTAAATAAATATATTAAATTTTAATAAATTTAACACTTAAAAAAGAAAAAAAAGAAAAGAAAAACATTATTTAAATTAAAAGTAAAAAAATGAAAAATTATTTAAAAATAAAAAATGAAAAATAAAATACAATAAAAATATTAAATTTAAAAAATATATATATTAAAAAAACAAATAAATTTAAAAAAAAAAATTAAATTTAAATTATAAAAAATAATCTATCTATATCTATATCTATATCTATATCTATATCTATATCTATATCTATATCTATATCTATATCTATATATATATATATTTGATCGTGGTGGTGCTGCCAATCGGCCTCCCGCCACCACGAAGAATTAAAAAGAAGAATTTTAATTTTTTTTGTTTTTTTGTTTTTTTAAATTTTGTTTTTAAATTTAATATTTTATATTAATTATTTTTTAAAATTTAAAATTTATTTATTAAATTTATTAAATTTTAATTTAATTTAATATATTTTTTAAATCTTTTAGTTTATTTAGTTTTTCATTTTTAAAATGTATAAATTGTTTCATTTAAAAAAAAACAATAAATTTACGGATATTTGTTTTTTAATTATTTGCACGTGTTTTTTTTCATTTTTTTTGTTTTTTAATGATAGTTTTTTTTTTTTTTTTTTTTTAATTCTTTTATTTTAATTTTCTTTTTCAATTTTAAATTTGTGTGTGTGTGTGTGTTTTTTTTTTTAAATTTGTTTTTTTTTTGTTAATTTTAAAATTTGTATTTTTTTTCTTATTATTATTATCTTTTTAATTTAAATTTTTAAATTTAATTTTTTCTTTTTTGTATTTTATTTTTTTTTATCTAAATTTTAATTTTGTAATTTAAATTATTTATAAATTTTCTATTTTTTTTTTAATTATATGGTTTTTTTTAATAACTTAGAAAAAAATTGTTTTTTATGTTTTTTATTTTTTTATTTTTTTGATTAATTTTTGTTTTTTTTCTTTAAATTATGTGTTTTTTTTTCAAATTTTGTCATTTATTTTGATATAATTTTCGAATATTTTTGTTTTTTTGTTTTGTTTTATTTATTTATTTTTGTTTAAATTTTTTATTTTTACGAGTTAGTTTTGTTTTTTTTTACATTTTTATTGGTTTTTTTTATTATATATATATATATATATATATATATATATATATATATATATATATATATATATATATATTATCTAAGTTTTGCATTTTATTACCAACATGAAAATCACCACTCTAAAAAAAAAAGGGTGATGCTGCATCAATACGTTTCAAAATTAGCATGAAAATCACTGCTCTAAAAAAAAAAAAGTTGATTCTGCATCGATACGTTTCAAAATTAGCAGGAAAATCACTAACATTTTAAAACAAATATTCATACTTCATAAATAAAAATATTAGTGTCAAAAATGTGCACAAAAAAAAAGGGTGATTTTGCATCACCACTTTTCAAAATCGGGTGCTTTTTATGCTACCAAAAAAAAGTAGGTAACAGTGCGGTTACCTATTTCATCGATAACAGTGTTAATTCCATGCTCCAAAGTGACAGCGTTGTTGGCCTATGCAAATAGGCTCCTGCCAACTCATAATTCCATTCTTTGACATGCTCAATGTCAAATACTCCTCCCATAATGCTACCACATACAAGAAGTTTCTTCCAAAGTGGAAGTACTTCCAGATAATCTAAGGCTAGGGAGTAGCCCCTTTGCACCATGATAGTGCCATCTCCTACTTCTGCAACATCATTCAAAGTGTGAGAGAAAATCTTCCCTTGCTCTCTCAAAATCCTCCAAAGCAACCAAAGTTTTTGTTGCCTCCTCATACATCCATCAAAAAATTATGTGGTGAAGACATAATGATCATATCATCACAATGCATCCACACTCTTTGCTACCCAATGATGTAAGTATCCTGCTAAGTTCCTTCCACCCACATACCCTTGGAAGAAGGATATGTCCCATGATGGCCAAACTCATTCAAGAGCAGCCAACGTAGCCAAGCCTCCTGCTGCCCAGTGTCATATATTTGCAAGTAGCTTATCAGATTCTTGCTCTCCATCCACTCCCATTCCTCCCAATGTGAGTGCCTCCCATCATAATCAACCTTGGTACCCTTCCAATGAAGACTACCCTTCTCCCACATTAGATTTTTCTTCTTGCATTCCATGGGATGCTGAAATGCAACTCCTTGGATATATCCTAGAAACGATCTCACACCAATGATCATCTTGAATTCATAAGGATCCAAGTGGGCTGAAGGAAAATCCTCTTTACTACTACCTCTTGACAACGCTGTGAATCTCCTCCATAGTGTTTTGGTTGTCTGATGTCCCAGCTCAAGGATGAACATATGGTTTTGCATAAATTTGTTTGGGACAAAGTTCATCCCATCCTCCAAGAATTCACACCCCAAACTCACATGTGGTGTGCAACCCAATAGTGGCCCATTAAGATGATGTTTCATTCCTTCCTTGATCAAATTAAGGTTGCACAATGCAGTGAAATTATGTTGTTCCAAATGAGTAGTATGCAATGGTATACAATCCTCCATATGATTTGTTGAAATAATAGGAGATGAAAATTTAGACATACCTTGATGAAACTTGGAAGTATATTGTATGGCTGTAAAGACTTCTTCCTACAATGAGTTGGCTCCTCCAACTAAATATGTTGAGGGCTGCTCCCCCATAGTTGTGACAGCGCTGGTACAAGTCTCCTCCAATGGTGGTGAGGGCTTCTTCTCCTCTGATTTCTCCTTGCCAAATTCCCCAATTAACCTTTGAGCAAATTCAACAAAAGTGGTCACTCTTGCATGGCACAAATGGATGAACCACCAATTATTTTCTTCACCCTCTAGGTGCAGTGCTGCAATCTCTACAGCCTCCCTTTCTACCATAGGATGTAGTAGGAACAATGCATCTAGTTTTCTTGCCCAAATCCTTGCTGTAGATGACCCATCAAAAGTAGAAAATAGAAACCTATTGCCCTTGATCCTACCTTGGCCACAAGGTCTTATTTCTTCCTCCAAATGAATGAACTAAGGGAAAGATAGAGTTTCCTTGAAGGCTCTAGGTTGAGATTTGTACTTAATAAGGTATTCACTTAGAATCTTGTGATCCAAGTGTCCTCCATCTTCCTGCAATTTTTCCTCCTTCTCAACTGGAATGGATATATTCCAAAGCTTTGGAGCTCTCTACAACATTGGTCTCCTCTTCTGATCATAGGAAGTGCATGGCTCTTCCTCCTCTTGAAAATTTATAGAAGTTTCACTGCTCCTTTTCTCTTCTTCCTGTTTAACCTCCTTGGAGAGGTTCTTCCTGGATCTGAAAAGTGACGAGAGAAATCTCATCCTTTCCATCATTCTGGCCTTGCTCTTTATTTTATAGCATTTTGGCTTGAATTCCACAGGTTGAGCCAATGATCTTGCTCTGATACCACAGTAATATCCCCAAATAGGGACTGCTCAAACATGCATTCATAAAAAACTCATTTTCAGAAATATATGATATAAATAATGAAATAAACTCTTGTATCCTTTATATCAGATAATATAAAACCTAAATCCAAGAATAGAGCTGAAACAAATAAAACTAGGTGGGTTAAACAGATCTCCCACACCTAGGATTGCTAAAAAAGGCTAAAACCCCAAACACTACATCACATGAATTTATGCATAAAAGTGACTACACAGTATAATGAGGGTCTGTACACATAAATGGAAAAGACAAATAGATATGATATTATATTAAACAATATGCTCAGAAAAATGAGATCTAGTCTCATTTATACAAAAACTAGAGAACTTGGGAAGGGTTTCTAGGAATACACCCTGAATACAAATGGTGATCTTCAGAAATATGACTGAATAATCACTACAAACTAAAGCATAGGAGTATATAAGGCTATAAGAATATAGATCTGATTCATATCTGATTAAAGGTCTTCCCCCATGAAATAATCAACCCTCCAATCACAGGAAAACTCCCCGAAAGTGCCACAAAAGACACTTCTAAAACTGCCGTGCAGAAATAATGAAATTAAAGGATGGAATAACACTGTAGGTGATGGAAATGTGTTGGCCTACTACCAAAGATCTAATATCAGCCCAATAATTCTCCAAACTGATCCTCCAATGGAAGGAAACCTCCCTCCTATGCAAAACCAACTCAGGAAGTGGGTTTCTCAACCCTCCACTGCAACACCCTGCAACTCAACACAACCTCCTGGAGAAACTACACTGAAACTGAAGACTGAAGCTTGGAACCAATGCCGAATGTGTGGAATGAAAGATCAGGTCTCTCCCAAGAGCTACTCAAAGGGAAGAGAAGGAATTCCTGAACAGGAATACCTTAGTGCTAAACATCACCGACAATCTTAGCTAAACAGCTAAAGAGAGAAAAAGTCTGAGCAGACAAAAAAATATAATTCATAAGCTAACCCCAAAATACTTCCATCCTCTTCCTTATAAACTAAGTGATCTTTCTCACCTTGGGTCCCACTCAATAGGGTTTCCACCATCACACAAACAATCTCCCTCCAAAACTGCGTTGTGCCTTCATTAGAACCACTCCTCTAAACTACGCTATTTGATTTGGTCAAGGTTGACCTCTTCAACCTGCTTCAACCCTTTTCACACCTAAGGGTCTTCAATCCAGCTCAAATATAGCTACCTAGGCTGAACCTCATTCAAATTGAGCTCTTTTATTTGCTAATCCACTCCTCCTACATTTATGTTGTTGACTTGGTCAAACTTGACTTTGCCCACATGCAAAATGTCCCTATTCACACATGAGAGTGTAAAATCTAGCTGGCATTATGATCCCTATTAAAAATATGAGGGATTTTATCCTTATTTCTGAAATGTATGGCCCTCCTTACCCATTTATTAATCTCTTAGGTGACATTAGCAAAATTTAATATTCCAATTTGCTGCATGCAAATTTCTGAATATTACATTTGTCAATAGGAGACCTGGTGCATTATATTAATATTGGAGCACCGATTAACATAAACATAAATTAAAAAAAATGTGTTTATATCAAAAAATGTTTTTATCAATATGCGCCCGACGCGTTATACTAAAATCGCGCACCGGTGCACTATTTTAACTAGTGCACACCGATTAACAAAAGTTTTTTTTTTAAATTCGTGTAAGGGACGAGGGGGATTGGGATCCAAATATGCGTCTTGTGGGTTAGATTTAATACACCTATATATATATATATATTTATTTATTTATTTATTTATAAACCTTATAAATCTAAAATAAAATGCCTTAGTTGTGAAGTCAGATAAACAAGAAGAAGCAAGGGTTTAACATAAGAATGGATTTTTTTTGTTTTCTATTTTATGAATTTTAATTAAATTTAAATAGGAATAGAGATTGTAAATGATTTTATTAGTAAAATGCACAATAAAATCTAAAATTTTTACTATGCATGTATTAAATCTAACAGAAACTGTCAAAAAAACAATTTTTACAATAAAATTTAACAATTTTACTATACTACAGGGTTTTGTGTGAATCACAAGATGTTTCAAATTCTGATTCTCTGAATAGTGTTGTTGTTCGAAAGTATTTTTCTGCTCCAGAGTGCTCTCTTGCTCTAGGTATGTCTCTCGTGGAAAATCTCTCCCTGAATGTTTTTGCAAAAATAATGAAATAATGAATAGCTTTTACTATTTAAAGAAATTTTTATGAAATTAGATTTTCGAAAATCATTTTCGACTCATTTTTAAATTTACCTCTTATTTTTTCACTTGAAAAAAATAAAGTTGCGCTTTTTATTTTTCTCGATATTCAGCGTGTTTGTTAACTAACAGCCCCAGTACATCCGGTAATAAAATCATACCGATGCTCTTAATAGTAACTTAGCACCGATAAAAATAACTCCTTTCTTAAGGAACCGAAATTAATTTTAGGTATGTACACCAAAATTTATTGTTGATTTTGCTCAAATGTAGGGAGAAAATCACATAATTATATCAAATGGAAAATTCTTCAAAATCCATCTCATTCCATAATATTTCTCAAAGTCCATCACAGAGTTCTCACTATCCATCTCCAGATGTAATTACTTCAGATTTTATTTATATTCTCATTATCTAATTGATTTTTTTTTTTAATCCATGTAAATCAGCTGAATAAAATTAATGTATACAAATTTGCAAGTTCATGCAGATTCATAATCGAGTTCAGATGCACAAAATATTCAAACAATTCCAAAACTTCAGAAGCTCTTATCAAGAGTATCCGACCGCAAGGCACGGTTGGTAGATGAAAATGGAAAACTGCTTCACCCTACCAATTGTAACATGCCATATTATAGTCACAATCCTGGGAAAATGATGATAATAATTATGTGGTATAATGTAACTATTTTAACGTCAAATGGTAAATGAGAGAGAACCCAAAGGCCTGTAATAACAACACCAGTTGAATGGTTTATAGCATATGAGAGAGAGAAGGAGAAGGAGTTCATAGAAATGTGCGATTCAAATGGGGATCCTATGTTTGATGATCCATAATTCTTCAACACCTATGTTGAGAAATTTCCCATTGGGATGAAAAGGAAATCTATCTTTTATAACCTCCCATATTGGAAGCATCTTAAGGTTGCCCACTTATTAGATCCCATGCATATATTTAAAATGTTTCATCTTCTTTATGGAGGCACATATCATAGAAACAAAGTGACACATTTTCTGTTAGGAAAGATCTTATTACTTCAAAAACTAAAAAGAGACATTGGCTAAGACAATTAGAAAGTCAGGATCAGAGGTTGGTCCCTCTAATTGGTATTTCAAAGAAGGTGATGTCCCATGGATTTAAAAAAAATGTTCTTTCTTTGGCAAAGGAAGTTGTTATAATCACGATGCATACAATTACAATTTTACAATTACAATTACAATTTCACAATTTTTCAAATTTTCAAATTTACAAAATTTACAATTTTAAAAAAATTGAATCATGACAATACATACATTTGCAATTACAATTTCAAAATTTCACAATACAATTACAATTACAATTACAATTTTACAAATATTTTACATACAATTACAATTAAAATTAAAATTAAAATTACAATTACAATTACAATTTTACAATTTTACATACAATTACAATTAAAATTACCATTACAATTACAATTACAATTTTACAATTTTACATACAATTACAGTTAAAATTACAATTACAATCACGATACGAAGAATTACAATTACAATTTTACAATTTTAATAAAATTGAATCATGACAATACATGCAATTACAATTACAATTTCACAATACAATTACAATTACAATTTTACAAATATTTTACATACAATTCAATTACAATTACAATTTTACAATTTTACATACAATTACAATTAAAATTTCAATTACAATTAAAATTACAATTTTACATACAATTAAAATTAAAATTATAATTACAATCACGATACAAACAATTACAATTACAATTACAAAATTTATAATTACCAATACATAATATTTAATAAATACCATGATTTAATATTAAAAATAATCATCACGATCATGATAACCATCGTACAAACATTATATTCTAAAATACACATTCAAATTCGCTAACATCATCTAATCATCGTGATCATGATAATCATTCTATAACATTGTCACAACACAAACATCAATTATACATCTCATGTCAAATAACTGGTATCACATGCACATCTATATGCAAGCACATTAAATGAACATATCTAATATGACCTAACAATATATACATCACGATGAACACCAACATGTAAATTAAGTACATCAACATGAACATAAAACAATACACCATATATATATAACTGTATAATGTCAAAAATATACAATTATAATGGAACTGCATATAAATGTAAAATATCTGGTGGTACTACATCGATACTATAACTAGTACTCGAAGCTTACTCAATCAATGGTGCCTCATGCTCAGATGGATGTGCCTACTCAACCAAAGGTGCCTGCTTAGTCGATGGTTCCTGCTGATCAGATGGACGTGCCTACTCAGGAGGTGCCCGCTGAGATCGTTCTTGCTTAGTAGATGGTGCATGCTCAGATGGATGTGCATGCTCAGGAGGTGCCTGCTCAGATGGTGTCTGCTCAAGACTAGGTGCTTGCTGAGATGGTACCGGCTCAGAAGATGATTTCTCAGGACTAGATGTTGGTTGTTCATCTCCGATGTGAGGTGAAGGAGGAGAGGTGGAGTACTAGAATGATCACTCCCCTTGTGATCACGATCATTTGATGAGCTGCTGTGTCGCACATCTCCATGGCGCCTATCCGTCCTAGCCACCAGCAGCCTGGAAGCTTCGACGATATGATGCATAAGGCTCATCATATCGTAGGGCATGTCCCTCCAGAGTTCTGTGAGCGTACGATCAGCCTAGATCTCTCTAATCATTGCACGACAGACTCCCTCATCAACCAAGAGTCTACACAGTCAGTCGCCTAACTCCATCCTGAATTGAATTTCTACCCTATGCCGCATGCCCGTGGGTATCTACACTCGAGGAGGCCTGTCACCCCAATCCACGGCCTCCACCATCTCCTCATCATCTACTGGATCATCCGGTGGGGGTGGAATCATGTCGCCAATGAATGTGCCAATATCTAAAAAATATATAGTACACAACAATAATTAGAAAATTTATTAAACAATTTAATAAAACAAGTTAAAGAACATGTTGGAATAGATTTTATTCTAATTAATTAAGACAATCAAATGAAACTATATTAATTTAAAGAAAACACTAATATTACCTCTACCATCTGGTGGCTCATCTTGTATGAAAAGGATGTTGGTACACCCTTGCCAATCCGAACCCGCATAAGGACGTGGCACCATCACGAACATGTGATCATAAATACTGGCTAGCAGCTCCTGTGCATCACTAGATATCCTGGTTGGATACTTGGACATGCCCCTCTTGGGCATCATCTCGCCCCACATCTGCATATGTCCATGTAACATCGACCTAGGAGGCTCGCGAGAAAAAGTAGGCATTGTCTCTGGAAACCTCTCAAAAAATAAATAAAATAACTCTGAAGAAAAAGGGATGGTCAACCTCCCACGTGCCTGAGAACAACATCTATCTAATGCTATACAAAACTGCCACAAAAAAGGGCAGACCATATATATGGTCGTGGCGTCTGGAATAAATAATCAACATAAAGTAAAAGAGGGCAAATAATATGCTGCCCATCACTGGTATAATGTGCAATGGTCATCAGTAATAGTGAGAGGCACCTAACCTCCTCTGGACCAAACAAAGCAATGTGTAGTTGATCACTAGACACCTAAAAATCTGCAGGAGAAAGTATATCATCCCTAATGTATCTCTCAGAGTATGCTAATTGACTCCCTACTGCATAACAGATGGGGACATCTAGGAACTCTGGAAAATCCTGCCCTCTCCTAGAGAGGATAGTAATAAAATAAATTTCCTCCTCAGTGGGCTGGTAACATTGGCCAAGACCTACCCAAAAAGCCTATCGGTGGGCATCCCACATGTATATCAACTGTCGTAATAACCCACTATGCCCCTTTAGGGATGTATCCTCCTCATAGAACTTAAGGAGTCCTACCTCCTTTAAGAGAAACTGCATGGGTCTCGTAATAGGGTGAGGGTACAAAAGTCTCTCCCTCTCATGTGCCTCCCACTATTGTATCATGTTATAATTGTCCTCCCTCTGCTCTTATTTTTGCCTTTCCTCTCTCCGCTGACGTCACTAAATGATTCACATATTAAATACATCAGCCTCCCTCGTACATAAAACCTATTTTTTTTATTAAATGAAAAATGTATTTACAAATTTATAAATATAACTTTTATTGAAAAAAAACATTCGGTGCACCCAAAAGAAAATTCAAGCACCTCCACCGGTGCATACCTGTCTATCATGCACAACCCACGGTGTGCATGAAAGAACTTCACGCACCGCGAAAACAATAAATATTTCTTCAATAAGTATTTTTGTGTGGTGCATTGACCAAACTATCCGCCCCGGGGTGGTTGTTATAGTGGAATGCACCGCCAACTAGCAATATTTTACCACTGGTGGTGGTAGTGCGTTTCCATAATATGGACGCACCGGGCCATTATGTCTATTTTTACATATTCCTTGATGTGTTCCGGTAAACGACTGCACCGCCGTACATAGAATATTATTTTTAAAAATTTTAAATTGTCGGTGTGGTCGACAACCGACACACACCACACTATTTTATTGTTGAAGCAATGCTCTTTTTCTCAGTACCACACCGAGATGTAACATTTACTTCTCAGTGCGGTTACCATTAACATTGTTCGTGGTGTGGCCTCTAAATTTACAAGGTGCACCAAGAACGGTGCGAGCCGAATGGCTCGAACGCATCATGCAATTTTTTTTAATGGTGAATTTTAACTCAATTTAAGAAATTAATCCGCTAAAAGCTTAATTTGGTGATAAATAAGTAGATTACCTGTAAATTTGCGTGTCGAGGAGGCACCTTTGCAACATAATACTAAAAACCAAAATTTCCAACCATTTTGCAAAATTCGAAGTGCACACAATGAGCAATGGACAGAAGCAATGCAGGAAATGGGAGCACTGATGGCAGGGCACCTTAGAGAAGGAAAACTCACATGGGTGCTTGAGAGCTCTACAACACTGTAACAATTAAAAAATATTTTTTTACGACCGGTAATTTTTTTAAGTTAACCCTTTTTCGGTGTGCTCGATTATGAGATGCACCAAGCAGTTGTATCAATGGCGCACCACACTTCATTATGGTGCGTTAGAATACTGAGATGCACCAGGTCTCTTTGTACGGAGAGCACAGTGTCTCGGTGTGCCATTTGATAGTATGAACCGGTGCGTTTTATGTATGAAGTGCACTGTTGTTTTCGTAGTAATTAAAAATAACTCTGCAATGCTTCTTTAGCCTCTATTATGCATCGATGCATCTTATGATTAGAAACACACCGCAAAAAAAACATCTGCAAAAACCTCCACCCGCCAACCTCCTCTAGTGACCTATGCTACAAATGGATATCTGGGCTATTTTTATAAGGGCTTCCTAAAAAACATCCACTAGAGGGTCTTTTCCTTGAAGTGATATTGGCCCAAGGATTAATATTATAAACCATATGAATAATATTATACCTTAGGAATAAGAACTCTTAGATTAATAAACCTAAGGGATTGACATTATAAACCTAAGGGAATAATAATAAAAAATGATTAATACTAAGAACCCAAGGGACTATAAACCAAGGGAATAAAATTAAACCCAAGGGATAAATATTATAAAACCAAGGTATATAAATGGCAAGATAAATATTATACCCTAAAATAAATATGGTTGACCATGGTTGATTTTTATATTGAGACAATTGTTGTCACAATGTGACATAGGATGATGGTCAACCATGATTGACCATTATTGATTGCCATATCAATGTAATATTATTCATAGTGTGACGTTGGACTGTGGTTTACTAAGGTTGATTTTCATATTGACATATATTTGTCACCATGTGATGTTAGACCATGGATAACCATGATTCATTTCACATAGCACGTTTGGGCATGGTCGACCATGGTTGGCAAGTATTGACCATGGATGATGAAGATTGACCTTTTTTGACCATGGATGACCAAGATTGACCACGGTTTAGCAAGATTGATATTTTAAAGCAAAGGGAATAATAAACACAAGGAAATAATACTAAAAACCCAATGGAGTATATACCCTAAGGAATAACATCCAACCGAAGACAACAATATAAACCCAAGATATATAAACCTTACAATAAGTATTATAAACCCTTAAATAAACATATTTGGCCATGCTCGAACATGGTCAATTTTTATATTGAGAAAATCTTTGTCACAATGTGACGTTGGACTATGCTTGACCATGGTTCAATCCTTAGATTAATAAACCCATGAGATTTATTTTATAAACCCAAGAAAACAATAAACCCACAGGACAAATACTAAAACCCCAAGGGATTATCAACCTTATGAAATAACATTGAACCCAAGGAGTTAATATTATAAACCCAAGGTATATAAACCCTAAAATAAATATTATAAACCATAAAATAAACATGGTTGACCACGGTTATTTTTTATATTGAGACACTCCCTATCACAATGTAACATTGGAGCATGGTTGACTCCCCTTGACCATGATTGATTTTCAAATGGAGACAATGTTTGCCACAATGCAACATTGGGCCATGGCTGATTTTCTTATTGAGACAATATTTGTCACAAAGCAACATTTGACCATGGTTCAGCATGAACCTTTTTGCGTAGCTTAATCATTTGAAGGTTGATCAAGGTGGATCCCTAATGGCACAAAATTTGAAGTCTTCGAATCTTAGTGAAACCAATGTCAAATCAAAGAGCTCATCTTTAGGGTTCCAATGGCACAAATGACACCTAAGTCTAATCTTGTATGAAACATTTATTGCCAGTCAAAGTTCTAGTTAAAGTTGGCTAAAGGATAGGGTTTAACAGGTAGCTAGATAAATTTGGAGTTTCGAAAAATTTGGCAGTCTAACTAAAATTGGTGAAATTAGGCTAAAATTAGCGGGGTGCCAGATAAATGTAGTAACACCACTACAATTGGTGGAACCATCAAATCTGTTGGCACCTTGCCAAATTTAGAATAACTGAAATGACCCAATAAGAAGGGGCCCCATGGCCCAATAATATGGTCCCATGTGGCATCCTAGGAGGGGCCAAATAGGCCCAAGCCAACCACAACAGTCTAAAATGAGTTAACAAAGTTTAAATCTAATGATTGGTCATTTAATTGTTCCTTAAGCAGCTAGCTAGAATCAAATCGACCATGCGACCAACCCACGACCATGTTGATGGCTATAACCTCCCAATGCCAAACCCAATTTGTTAAATGGTTATCGGCAGTAATAAAAGTTGAATCGTGGAGTAATCAAGTGACAATGTTGTAACGAAGGGCTAACCATTATATATTTAACTAGTAGTTTACACAGGGTCAATATGCAGTCACGGTGAATGAAAAATAATATTTGTAAACCAAAAATATATTTTATATGTTGGTCCGTAATAATAGTCCAACGACAGTTTAAATATTATATTGGGCGGTCAACAAAAATGTTTTGTTGAAAAAATGGATCTCCAATTCAAATCCAGCCACATATTATATCAGTGGCATAATCGGTGTTGAAAACAATTAGTTTGAATGGAACCTAGTATGTTGGTTGAATATCATTTAAAACCTTTCCATTGCATTGTGAGAATCAGGGGGACGTGGAGTGGAGGAAAAGCAAAACCGAGGGTCTACGAGTAGTTAATAAAATCCTGTTATGTACAAAATGGAAGTTTTGGGGTTTTGAATAGGGGAGGCCCATATCACCAACACTCTAAGTTCCGTGGGAAACAAGCCCCAATTAGAGACTTTGTTAAGACTATCGGTAAGGCGTTACTTAAACCCACTCTATTCCATGCAACGAAGAATGGAGCAGAGTCTGTTAGTCATTAATATTTTTCAATATGTGTAGATGAGTATAGGATGGTCTTGGATTTCTGAAAACAACATTCCTTGAAATATTGTTAGTTTCAGAAATCTCACTGCCTTCATTATCCTTATAGACAAATTTTCACTATTCCATTAGCTTGTCATTCCATTGTCACCTTGTCACTCCTACAAACTCCTTATGGGATTTTACCTATCATTTTCAGCCTCTTTCCCTACCTATGACCTCATTTCCTTGTTTTTCCCCTACCCATAACTCCACTTTCCCTCTAGGGTTTCCTATAGCCTACTCATTCCCATGTTCCCCGGGTTCCTCAAGCATTGATGGTCTCAAAAATATATCTGTAGGCTCTTTAGATGAATCAAGTACATTGGATTTTGGATCTTCAATACAACACTTTGACAAATACTCTGTTTTCACTTGAAGCCTCCAAGCCAATTTTCAGTCAAGATCAAGTCAAATAACCCTCCCATTAAGTCAATTAGGGTTTCACATGTTCGAAGGTCATCATTGGTGTTTCAAGAAATGTTTTTCCTTTGTTAGAATTTGGTTCAGATGTAATAGAATGTTGAGACATGGTTATTCAAGGAAGACCTAAAGAGTTTCCAAAGAAGACTATCCTTCAGTTCAAAGTCTACAGATGAGGAAAATGGACAAACTTTGACACTTCTGCAGGAGTTTTGAAAGGTTTAATCAACAGAAAGTACTGATAAGGTAGGTGGTATGCTCTGAATGAAGACAAATTGCAACAAGGAAGAGTGGAAAAATTTGTTCTTGTAGATAATTAGGGTTTTTGAGCTTGATGGTCCAGTAGAGTGCCAAATAGTGATCAATTGCAGACATGACCTGGAGGAGGTACACAAAGCCAAACATGAAGAAAGTCTATCGGAGACTATTTATGAGATAGGGAAAAAGGTGAGGTAAACTAGACAGAAATGAATGAACTTGAAAGGGCTATAGAGAACTTATAAGACAACATTGATGATTGTTGTAAAGTAATCCAGACACCTAGGGTTTTTGGAAACTAGCCAGAGAAGGTGAAGTGATTTGTTGAAATCCATGGTGGAAGAAAAAGGGTTTTGAAAATGCCACTGTGTGATCAGATCCCAAACTTATAAAAAATGGGCTTGCCATGTCTAACTGAGCAAAAGAGGTAAGTTGAACCCCATGGTGGGAACAAAAGAGGATTTTGAAACTGCTATATGGCTAAATCACAAAGGTGTTTCAATGAATTTTTCATGCCTCCATGACCAAAATCAAGCTCAAAATTCATCATTTTATCCACCTGCAAGCAAACAAGGTAAGAGGGTTAGTGAGAAAAGGTGAAAGGTTGAGATGGAATTCACAATGGAAATGACTGAATATTTAAGGATGCTGGTATGTGAAATCATCACAAAATCATCAAAATAAACATGTCAAGTCTCAAAGGAGTAAAATAAAATCCAAGTTAATGTTTTCAGTCACCTATAAGGCAAAAGTCAAAGAATATTAGTGAAAAGGGAAAAAAAGGTTTAAAACATTAGAAAGTGGGTTGTAAACCTAAAATTAAATCCTTGAGCCTATAAAAGGTCATCTAACACTTAAAAAAATCATTTTTTCCTTGAAAAATCATCAGAGCATTCAAGAGAAGAGAAATTGTGATTTTTCCAAGAGAATTTAGGCAAATTTACCTGGCATTGCACGCCTGGGATTGGACGCTGCGCCCTTGGCAGTTTTTTCCCATGCAAATTCTAAAGGCACTGTGTGCCTAGAAGTGAGCGCTGCACGCTTGGCAGGGTGCTGTGCTCTTGCTCGGAAACACACTTGGTGCATTTATCTTGGCGTTGCGCCCTTAGGATAGGCGCTACGCGCACAACCTTGGTGATGCGCTCTTGGCCTTGGTAATGCGTGCTTGGCCAAGAAGGTCCTCCAAGTGATTTAACCACTCAAAACACCTCAAGTTGCTTCCAAAATCTTGCGAAGGGTCCTTCAAGCATAACGGTAAGTACCATCACATAAACTCATTTTCAAGCAATTTTGATGATTCTTGATTAAATGGTAATGAAACCCTAGGATAAGCCCCAAATTTCATGCTTAAAATCACTGTTTGAATCTCATTCCATCTGCCTATAAAGAGTATCAATAAAGACAAGGGTGAATTAGGGTGCTGTGAAATTTTTCATTCAACTAATTTCCCCCCTAAATCCATTTCCTTCATAACAATCTGTCCCTTCACTTGCAAAAAGATTGACCTCCCATTGCCCTCCTTCATCTTAATTTGACATCAGCCCAAGAGTGTTTCAAAATAGAGTTTTAACATGTCAGCAGAAGGAGAGGACAGTGACACTGGAGGAGAGGCTCAAATGCCAAGGAGGCATGATCACAAAGGTGGAAAAATCAATAGGTTTGAACCCCTCAACATAAGGGAGCTAATGGCATCTCCCCTTACTGTTTCATGTTTCAAGCATGTGGGATGCTTTGATTTTTGTGAGAAGGTACAACAGGTACAAAACCACCTTGAGCTAACGAGAATTTTCATCATTAACTTGCATGAAAAACAAGTTAAGCTTGCTGGGGTCACCTTTAAGCTATCTACAGATACTATTTCCAATGAAACTAGGATACCAAGTGTAGGGGAGAAATAGTTCAAGTAGGCCAATCTAGACATGAGCTACTTTGAACCCTACCTAAAGCCTAGGTATAAAGACCATAGTAAATCCATATTTCCTTTCTCACATTTGCTTGATAGATATGCACCTATGATGAGGATCATTATGAAGTATTTTACATGTGAGGGAAGGTTCTCCCGGCTTTACTCCTATCACATTAGGCTGCTTATGCACTTTACTAGAGTGAGGATGTTGCATATACCCTATTACCGCTATAGAAGCATTGATAAAATGACCTATACTGTATAAAAGAGAGACTGTCCTTAGCAGATGCAAAGCCTCTTCCATCAATCACTTAATAAAATGGTTGTTATGCACCAACTGCAGCAGAAAGGCATTCCATGGGAGACATTCATTTCCAATGAGGTTTTTACTTCTCTGCAAGCCCATTAGTAGCAAGATGCCCCTTCATCTTCTCATCCTCCCATTCCTCCATCCACTCAAATTCCCACACCTCATGATGACTCTTCCACCTCACCATCCACTCACAGACCTTCACATCCGGATGATCCTCCTTCATCACCTTTTCACAATCCCTCACCATTGGTACTAGTGCATCAAATATTCAAGGAGGCAGTGAGGCAAAGAGCAGTGAGGAAAAGAGTAATGAGGCAGATGGAAGTGTGGTAGATGGAAGTGGTGATGACAGTGAGGCAAGTGGAAATGATATGAGTAACATAGAACCTTTTCCTTTAATGTACTGGAGGGGAAATAGGCATGTGTTTGCTGCCCTTAAGAGTCAAGGGGCCATGCCTTCTACATTAACCAAACAACTTGACAAAGGTAAGGAAAAGGTCATTCGTGAAGAAGAAGAAGACAAGCATAAAACTGAACAAGAGTTTCAACTTATTCACCTTGACAGTGATGATGAGAATGAGAAAGGATCACAAACATGTTGATCAAGAACGAGGATGACCATATTAGGGATCTACAAGCCAATATTGGTAGGGCCAAGAGTGTGATCAACTTCTTTGAGGTGGAAAACCATTTGTTAGAGGCAGAGAAAACCACCTATGAAGTTAGAGCTATCAGAGCTTGGAAAGAGGGTAAAACATCCAAGGCTAAGTTAGATTAGCTCTTGGAAACTCATGATGACATTCAAGAAGATGAAGAAAAAATTCCTATGAGGAGGCCAAGGAAAACTGGTCTGAAGAAGGTTGTAGCCAAGGAAAAAGAGCAAGAGACAGCATTGGCAGAGTAGCTCACTCCAAGTGAGCTGCTTGCCATGGAAATAGACTATGATAGGGAATATTGGCTAGAGAGCGAAAATGTGCACTTGGAGGATCAGCTGGAGAAGACCAAGAGAGACCTTGACATGCAAAAGAAGATGGCAAGGCTTTATGCCTTAAGAAACAAGATTGCAAGGGCCAAGCTCAAAAGAGCCCTTACAAAGATTCATGCCCTAAAAGAGGCACATGAAAAATAAAACCTTTACATTCTTGCTGATGCATGCCTACAAGCATCCTAGACATGATTAGCAAGACAAATCCAAATTTTGTCATCTTTTTGAGTTTTTGAAGTTTTTGACTGTTTTAAAGGGCCAAGCGCGCAGCGCCACTGGCATTGCGATATTTTTTGGGGCACCCAATGGAGGAAAACTCAGCATTTTCATGATCCTTAGGCCAAGGAAATCACCCTCAGAACGTTTCAGTTCATTTGGAGCAAAACTAGTCCTCCAAAAGTGCCAAAAACAAGCAAACAAATCACCTTTTTGCCCTATTTTCAGCACTGGCACTGTGCCCTGAGCAGTCTTGGGAGAGTGTGTTTTTGTCTAGGAAAATGGACCCCATTCTGAAAACTAAAGGCAGTTTTGGAAACTAGACAGGACAAGATTTCCAATGAGCTATTATGGAGCTCATTTGGACACCTGTAAGGCCTCCAAATCTCAGTTGCAAAAAGATGAATTTTCCCAGTTTTGGTGTTGCGCCCTTGAACCTTGGCACTGTGCCTTTGCCTGAAAGTCAACAAAAGACACTTGGACTAAATGAAAAATATATTTTGAAGGCTTATTAGGAAAATATCTCCAAAGTTATATGAGGATTTGTGTTAGAATTTAGCTTTGCATCTATTAAGTTAGGATATTTGTGCCTTGGGCCTTGCATGGTCTCATAGGAAAAAAATGAAATTTATGATGTAATTAATGACATTTTGGAAACCTAGATAGTGTTTTGGTCCTCCTTTTCAAGTTAAATATTGCATGGAGGCTTCATTATTCATGTTTTTGGTTGATTGCTAAGCTCAATACATAAACATGGAATGGAGAAGAAATTGGCTTTGAAGTTTTGTGAATGTTTTGATTTGAATGGCAATGGAGCAAGCACATTTGCAGGATTCAAGAACATGGTTAATGGTGATGTTTTTATAATTCAGTACTTCTATTCTTATGTTTTACATACTGTGCATATTTCCCTTATGACAGAGTAGAAATTTTAGATTAAGATATGTTGTTGAGAGGCACCTTAATGCTGTCTACCTTCTGTTGTTTATATGTTTTCCTCTGCTAGGTCAGATTAGAGAATTCTTAATTGCTCTCTAGTCACACTCAGCTTGCTTGTCTTAAGAATTATTTAATGGAGCCAATGCCATAGAAGGTTATGGTTAGCCCTTCCCTTTGGTACAACTTAAAACATCGTTTTTGAGGTATTTTCTTTGAAGTATTTCTAATTAGGGTTTAGTTGAGGAAGTTTATGGTTTTCCCTGTCTTTTAGTCATTATTAAATCGTTTCTTTGAAGATCTCTCATAGTTTTATTAAGGATTTTAGGATTTCCATGCTCTTTGATCATTACTATATGTTATCTTGAATATTTTCTTTGCCTAAAGGTGAAATAACTAGAGAATTTATAAGTTTCTTGCTCTCTAGGGTTTGTTGGATTGTTGTCTTAGGATTTGCTTGGTGAAATTTGATCAAAGAAGCTTATGGTATGCCCTGTCTTTGGTTATTTCTTTATGCATAGTGATATTAAAGTATTTCCTTGTTATAGTACATGTTAAAGGATTCTTAACTGCCCTTTAAACCTACTAATATCACAATTCAATGTTCACTTCACTCACATAAGCTTTGAAGATCCATTTGGCTTTGTTAAACTTGCCCTCTGAAACACCCTTGACCTATTTTTGTACTTTTCAAGACCTTTTGTAGACTCCATAACCCAATGGTTTAAACCTCTGTTACTCTATCTGTTCTGCTTGACAAGCAACCCAACCAAACAAAACAAACAAACAAACCCTAATCACTATAACTAGACTAAAATCAAAACCCTAAAATCAATCAGGTTACATCTTTTACACAAATATAGAGAGAGCCCTCGCTAAGTCCAGGAAGGCTAGATACTAGGACTCCAAAGTTGGTTTGATGTTACCCTTATACATTTGGTCTTGCCAATCTGACAAATTATGGGGACCTAACATAATGGAAACTCCGCTGGGGATCTGAGTAAGTAACAAGCTTATACATTCCTTAAGAACTCACAGTTCCCCTGTCAAAACTTAGATAAATCAAGTGTTAGCCAAGAGTGATATTTGGTTGATTCATCATACTAGAACTATGGTGACCATTACATAAAGAACTCAGAAAAAACCAAAAATATCTTTAGATTGGTATTTAGTTGTTGATGGTGGATAATAAGTACATCCTCAAAACAATAAGCATCATCCACCTGGTGACTCCACTAGTCTTCAGTAGCCCTTTCAACCCCACTATTTCTCACAGAATCCCCTGGGAATGTATCAATTAGTCATAACAGTGTAAAGCCCAGTTACATACTGTGTGAACTTAGCACCCTTACAGATAGGTCTGTTTTTCAAAACTCTCATAATCTTTCAGCCTCTCTGTATTTTGGGTCTAAATTCTAGCTTCTAGAAAAATCTGCACCAGATCCCATCCTAACCCAAACCCTCCTGCAATAGTTGACAATCCTGAAAGCATCCTTAGGAAGTCTCCTAGATCTAAAAATTCAACTGTTAGTAGACCTACCCATGAAGCAATTTATCTACCTAAAAGCCTTACAAACTTGCTGAATATCTGGTTGTTGATGGTGGACAAAAAAGTTGAGATCTTCCACCTGGCGACTCCACAACTCTCAATAAACAATGTTACCGATGAAATAGGTAACTTGACCTCAAAATGGGAACTCTAGCCCAAAAAGACTCAAAAAACATAAACAATCACCCCAAAAACAAAAAAAGTGTATTCCAGAACGCACTTGGTTTTTTTTTAAGGTCAAATTTCAACATTTTAAAAATTATGCTAAAAACAAAATTGTTTCTTGAAAAAAGGATTAAAAAAACACCCTCAAAATAAAACCAGTTGATGCTGGAATAACAAAAAAAAAATTCTGTCATATTTTTGACATTTTTAAAAATAGAAATAACATTTTTTAATTTTTAAAATTCAAACATTAAAAAAAAACCTAAAATTTAAGAAAAAAAATAAATTCAAAAAAATAAAATCATTTTAAAGCTTAAAATTTAAAAATATATAGGAATAAAAAAATAAAGATAAAAACTAAATAAAAATGTTAATTCAAACATTAAAAAAAACCTAAAATTTAAGAAAAAAATAAAAAATAAAAAATAAAAGATTAAAATTTCAAAATATATAGAAAAAAAAAACAAAATAAAAATATTAAATTAAAAAGAAAAACTAGTAAAAAAAGGAAAGAAATTATAAAAAATAAAATATAGAAATTAAATTTAAAAAAGAAAAAGAAAATGTTTATTAAATTTTAAAAAAAAATTAAAGAAATATATTAAATTTTAATAAATTTAAAACTTAAAAAAAAAAAAAAAAAAAACATTATTGAAATTAAAAGTAAAAAAATGAAAAATTAATTAAAAATAAAAAATGAAAAATAAAATACAATAAAAATATTAAATTTAAAAAAATATATATTAAAAAAACAAATAGATTTAAAAAAAATAAATTAAATTAAAATTATAAAAAATAAAATATATATATATGAACTTAAATTAAAAATATATATATATTAGATTTTATTAAATTAAAAAAAAATGTTAATATTAAAATAACAAATTATATTTAAAAAAAAAATTAAATTTTAATAAATAAATGAATAAACAAATAAATTTTGAAATAAAAAAATAAATTTTAAATATAAAGAAAAAAAAAAACATTGTTAAAATAAAAAGTTAAAAAACTTTAAAAATCAATTAAAATTGAAAAATTGAAAAAAATAAATTAAAAATAAAATAAAATAAAAAACAAATTAATTTTAAAATACTAAGTTTAATTAATATATATATATACAATTTTAATTGAAATAAATAAAAAATACAAAAAATTTATGTAATTAAAAAAGTAATAATTAAAAATTAAAAAAAAAATATTAAATTCAATTAAATTAAAAAAAAAATTAAATTTTTTGAATTAAAAAAAAAAATTATAAAAAATCAAATTAAAAAAAAAATATTAAAAATTAAAAAAATAAAAAAATAAAAAAGATTTTTTTGATTGTGGTGGTGCCGCCAATCGGCCTCTCGCGCAGGTGGCGACGGAGGCCGATTCCGGGAATCGCCCTCCCCTGATGAGAGGTCGATTCTCGGATTCCGAGAATCGCTCTCCCACCGCGGGAGGCCGATTCTCGGAATCGGCCTCTTGCAGCGGGAGAGAAATTCCCAGAATCAGCCTCTCGTCGCGGGAGGGCGATTCCTAGAATCGGCCTCAGGGCGATACCCGGAATCGACCTCCCGCTGCGGGAGGGCGATTCCCGAAATTGGCCTCTTGCCGCGGGAGGGCGATTCCTGGAATCGGCCTCCTGTCGCGGGAGGGCGATTCCCAGTATCGGCCTCAGGGCGATTCCTGGAATCAGACTCCCGCCACGGGAGGGCGATTCCCGGAATCGGCCTCCCGCTGTGGGAGGGCGATTCCTAGAATCGGCATCCCGCCGCGGGAGGGCGATTCCCGGAATCGGCCTGGCGTGGCGTGAGGGCGATACTCGGAATCAGCCTCCTGCCCAGGTAGCGGCGGAGGCCGGCCTCCACCGCCACCTGGGCGGGAGGCCGATTGGTGGCGCCACCACGATCAATTTTTTTTTTTTTTTAAATTTATAATATATATATTTTTAAATTTTAATTTTAATTTTTTTAATTTGATTTTTATTTTTTTAAATTCAAAAAATTTAAAATTATTATTTTTTAATTCAAATTTTTTATTTTAAATTTGATTTTTTATTTTTTTTTAAATTTAATATTTTAGATTAATTATTTTTTAAAATTTAAAATTTAAATTTTTTTTTTTTTTTTTTTTTTAATCTTTTAGTTTATTTAGTTTTTCATTTTTAAAATTTATAAATTATTTCATTTAAAAAAAAAACAGTAAATTTATGGATATTTGTTTTTTAATTATTTGCAAGTGGTTTTTTTCATTTTTTTTGTTTTTTAATGATAGTTTATTTATTTATTTTAGTTCTTTTATTTTAATTTTCTTTTTCAATTTTCAATTTTGTTTTTTTTTTAATTTTGTTTTTTTGGTTAATTTTAAAATTTGTATTTTTGCTTTCTTATTATTATTATTTTTTTAATTTAAATTTTTAAATTAAAATTTTTCTTTTTTGTATTTTATTTTTTTAATCTAAATTTTAATAATGGAATTTAAATTATTTTAAAATTTTCTATTTAATTTTTTTTTTCAATTATATGTTTTTTTTTAATAACTTAGAAAAAAATATTTTTGATGTTTTTTTTAAAAAACAATTTTGGTTAATTCTTGTTTTTTTTTTTCAGATTTTGTCATTTCTTTTGATATAATTTTCGAATATTTTTGTTTTTTTATTTATTTATTTTTACGGGTTAATTTTGTTTTTTTTTACATTTTTATTGGTTTTTTTAATTGTTTATATATATATATATATATATATCTAAGTTTTGTGTTTTATTACCAACATGAAAATCACCACTCTAAAAAAAAAAGGTTGATGCTGCATCAATACGTTTCAAAATTAGCATGAAAATCACTGCTCTAAAAAAAAAAGTTGATGCTGCATCAATATGTTTCAAAATTAGCATGAAAATCACTAACATTTTAAAACAAATATTCATACTTCATAAATAAAAATATTAGAGTGTCAAAAATGTGCTAAAAAAAAAAGGGTGATTCTGCATCACCACTTTTCAAAATCGGCTGCTTTTAATGCTACCAAAAAAAAGTAGGTAACAATGCAGTTACCTATTTCATTGGTAACAGTGTTAATAGACCTAAAGACTCCATTGGTAGAAGACTCTAGATTGGTTGAAAATATGCAGTGACCCTTTTTTATTAACAAATATGGATTCAAGGATACAACGGAGATATGCTCCGATGAACAAAGATCACATCCTTGGATTCCCAACACAAAATGCCTTAGATAAATTGGAACTCAAACCTGCCTATGTTTCATGATGAAAAGTTTGATGACCCCTTGTTACACCTCATCAAATTTCATATACATACATGGAAGTCAAAAGTTGAATGGCATGAGGACTTCCTCATGAAAATGTTCATGGGGACATTAGAAGGTAAAGCAAGGGAATGGTATGAGGCCCTAAACCCTGGTAGTTTTTTTTCTTTAAAGGATTTCCACAAGGTATTTTATGATCATTATAAAGAAAATTGTCCATATTTATCATTAGCTGAAAATTATTGTGATCAGTCTGAAGATCTCTTACAACACCTTGTAAACATCGATGAAGATTTGGGAAATTAGCATCTTGAGGATCTATTAGAAGAAATTCATGCATTTCATACTCAAGTTAACCATCATGACAACTAAAAGGAGTTGGTTGAGGATGAAATCAATCAGGAAATAAAGAAATATTAACAAGATATCTCTAAAGAGACAAATGTTGATTCTTCGTCTCTTTTGTGTAAGGCTCAACAAAACATCCAACCTTATGATTAGTCACAAAGGGGAGAGAAATGTCATAGTTTTTTCCAAGTAAAAAGGAGAATTCCTCCCCCTTTAACTAATGAAGAAATTAATCAGATCCTAAACATACAGCCAGCCTCTAAACTTTTATATAAAGAAGACTTTCTATTTGTTATACTGATGACTTATCCACTAATGCACTTTCTCATGCAGGAACTATAAAACAGGTTAATTTTGATGTTGTGCTACCTCCTCAAGAGGACCTATTACCTGGAGAATGCCCTTAACAAATGCTTGCAAGCATAATCCATTCCACTCAGTCAAGGCATATCAGGCATACTGGAGAACAACATAGAAAAACTTTATGAGGCCGCCAAATCAGATTATCATGAAGAAAAGGTGGAGTTTATTTCTCAAAAGAATCCCAAGCTTAATAAAGTGGAGCAAAAAATAGTCCTGGATGCAAATTACTATTTCAATTCTCAATACCAGATATTATTCAAAGATCCTTTTGCTGGCTTCTTAGAGACATCTAGAGAAGGAGTAAAATATGCCAAGAACAATTTGTTGCAAAGTGTGAAGAAGATTTTGAGCATTATTGTTCAAAAGCAAGTAAGATGGGAGTGGCCTTTTTGTCTTTTCAGCATACCTAAAAGGCTGAATGAAAATCAATCATGTGGTCACTTACTTGATTGGTTGTGTTGGAAAAAAGAGCTAACCTAATGTAGATATCATATACAAGTTATATTAGGATAGATAGGTATGCAAATAAGCTTAGCACTATGGGCATATTTTTAGTTTTAGTTTTTTTTTGAAAAAAGGAGAGGAATAGAAAGAGAATAAGAAAAGAGGGCAGATAAAAAAAGAGGTAAAGCCACATACCAAAAAAGAGTATTTCTGAAAGTGTGCAAGTCTAAATTCCACTACTTGAGAAATAAAGTCTTGTTCAGTCATACAACCTAATCATGATTGAACATGTTTTAAATTTCTGCTGATAGGTTAATGAAGAAATATTTTCCAAACCATGTAAAATTGGCTTATCAATAGAATAGATTAGGAAAAGATACTGGTTCTCAATGCTCAAATTTGAACCAAAAGATAAGGAGAGGGATGCATAAAAAATTCCAAATTACAACCCTCATGTTTTCAGTTTTAACTTTTTGCAAAATAAGTCTATGTGCAGCTTGTCTAAAATGCCACATCCCATGAAAAATCAGATTACTTAACCTTGGTTTGGTCATGTTTTGAATTTCATGTTAGTAGATTAGAGAATGAAGATCTGTCAAACTGTTTAACCTTGACAGATAAGTAGAGTAGGTAGAGAATAAAGAGTTCATCATCCTAATCTGAGCTCTTGGAAGTGATAAGGGTGGAGGTAGATATTTTTTATGCTTTCAAAAGAAAAAATGATGTCAAGGGTTTGCTAATCCAAATGCACCCAAGTGAAGAAAAAATGTTAAGCAAAGTATGATGGGTAGGTAGAATTGATGTTGAAGCAATTGTGTTTTTTTTAGATTTGAGATCACAGCTTCAAAAGAACATCAACAAGTGAAGAAGGAGGGATATGCCAAGTACAAGTAAGGTACTGATCTTCAAAACTCAGTGATATGAACTCTGAGATTCTGGACACCTCCTGAAAAGGAGCTACCCTCCCCAAGTGGAGCCACTGTTAGTCATAAATATTTTTCACTATGCGTAGATGACTATAGGATGGTCTTGGATTTCTAAAAACAACATTCCTTGAAATATTGTGAGTTTCAAAAATCTCACTGCCTTAATTATCGTTATAGAAATTTTTTCACTATTCCATCAGCTTGCCATTCCATGGTAACCCTGTCACTCCTACAAACTCCTTATGGGATTTTACCTATCATTTTCAGACTCTTTCCCTACCTATGACTTCATTGCCCTATTTTTCCCCTGCCCATAACTCCACTTTCCCTCTAGGGTTTCCTATATCCTACTCATTCCCATGTTCCCCAAGTTCCTCAAGCATTGACGGTCTCAAAATTATCTCTGTAGGCTCTTTAGATAAACCAAGTACATTGGATTTTGGATCTTCAATACAACACTTTGACAAATACTCTATTTTTCACTTGAAGCCTCCAAGCCAATTTTTAGTCAAGATCAAGTCAAATAACCCTCCCACTAGGTCAATTAGGGTTTCACATGTTCTAAGGTCATCATTGGTGTTTCAAGCACTATTTTTCCTTTGTTAGAATCTGTCTTAGATGTAATAGAATTTTGAGACATGGTTATTCAAGGAAGACCTAAAGAGCTTCCAGAGAAGACTATCCTTTAGTTCAGAATCTACACATGAGGAAAATGGGAAAACTTTGACACTTTTGTAGGAGTGTTGAAAGGTCTAATCAGCAAAAAGTACTGATAAGGTAGGTGGTCTGCTCTGAATGAAGACAACTTGTAGCAATGAAAAGAGGAAACACTTGTTCTTGTAGATAATTAGGGTTTTTAAGCTTGATGGTCCAGTAGAGTGCCAAACAGTGATCATTGCATACATTACCTGGAGGAGGTACACAAAGCAAACATGAGGAAAGTCTATCATAGACTATTGATGAGATAGGGAAAAAGGTGAGGTAAACTGGATAGAAATGAATGAACTTGATAGGGCTATAGAGAACTTAGAAGACAACATTGATGATTGTTGCAAAGCAGTCCGGACACCTAGGATTTTGGGAAAGTGGCTAAAGAAAGTTAAATGATGAGTTGAAATCCATGGTGGAAGCAAAAGGGTTTTGAAAATGACACTGTGTGATCAGATCCCAAACTTATAAAAAATGAACTTTCCATGTCTAAATGAGAAAAAGAGGTAAGTTGAACCCCATGGTGGGAACAAAGAGGATTTTGAAGCTACTATATGGATAAATCCAAAAGGTGTTACAATAAATTTTTCATGCCTCCATGACCAAAAGCAAGGTCAAAATTCATCATTTTATCCACCTGCATGCAAACAGTGTAAGAGGGTTAGTGAGAAAAGGTGAAAGGTTGAGTTGGAATTCACAATGGAAACCATAGAAGATTTAAGGATGCTAGTATGTGAAATCACCACAAAATCATCAAAATAAACATGTCAAATATCAAAGGAGTAAAAGAAAATCCAAGTTAATGTTTTCAGTCACCTACAAGGCAAAAGTCAAAGAATATCAGTGAAAAGGGAAAAAAAGGTTTAAAACATTAGAAAGTGGGTTGTAAAGATAAAATTAAATCCTTGAGCCTATAAAAGGTCATCTAACACTTCAAAAAATCAATGTTGCCTTGAAAAATCATCAGAGCATTCAAGAGAAGAGAATTTATGATTTTTCCAAGAGAATTTAGGTAAATTTGTCTGGCGCTACATGCCTGGGATTGGGCCCTGCGCCCTTGGCAGTTTTTTCCCGTGAAAATTCTAAAGGAACTGTATGCCTGGAAGTGAGCACTGTGCGCCTGGCAGAGCGCTGCGATCTTTCTCGAAAACACACTTAGTGCATTTCTTTTGGCATTGCGCCCTCAGGACAAGTGTTGCACGCTTAGTCTCGGCGCTGCGCTCTTGGCCTTGGTGTTGCGCGCTTGGACAGGAAGATCCTCCAAGTGATTTAACCACTCAAAACACCTCAAGTTTCTTCCAAACTCTTGCCAAGGGTCCTTCAAGCATTTTTAAGGGTAATTACCATCACATACGCTCATTTTCAAGCAATTGTGATGAATCTAGATTAAATGGTAATGAAACCCAAGGAGAAGCCCTAAATTTCATGCTTAAAATCACTGTTTGAATCTCATTCCATCTGCCTATAAAGAGTATCAATCAGGACAAGGGTGAATTAGGGTGCTATGAAGGTTTTAATTCATCTAATTTCCCCCCTAAATCCATTTCCTTCTTAACAATCTGTCCCTTCACTTGAAAAAATATTGACATCCCATTGCCCTCCTTCATCTCAATTTAACATCAGCCCAAGGGTGTTTCAAAACAATTTTTTAACATGTCAGCAGAAGGAGAGGACAGTGGCAGTGGAGGAGAAGCTCAAATGCCAAGGAGGCATGAGTACAAAGGTGGAAAAATCAATAGGTTTGAACCCCTCAACACGAGGGAGCTAATGGCATCTCCCCTTACTGTTTCATGTTTCAAGCATGTAGGATGCTTTGAATTTTGTGAGAAGGTACATCAAGGACAAAAGCACCCTGAGCTAACCAGACTTTTCATCAATAACTTGCATGAAAAACAAGTTAACCTTGCAAGGGTCATCTTTGAGCTATCTACAGAAGCTATTGCCAATGCCACTAGGATACCAAGTGTAGGGGAGAAATAGTTCAAGCAGGCCAATCTAGAAATGAGCTACTTTGAACCCTACCTAAAGCCTAGGTATAAAGACCACAATAAATCCATCTTTCCTTTCTCACATTTGCTTGATAGATATGCACCTATGATGAGGATCACTATGAAGTATTTTACATGTGAGGGAGGTTTCTCCTGGATTTACTCCTATCACATTAGGCTGCTTATGCACTTTACTAGAGTGAAGATGCTGCACATACCCTATTACCTCTACAGAAGCATTGATAAAATGTCCTATATTGTACAAAAGAGAGACTATCGTCAACAGATGCAAAGCCTCTTCCATCACTCACTTATTAAAATGGTTGTTATGCACCAACTGTAGTAGAAAGGCAT
The DNA here is from genome assembly GCA_034641835.2 of Pinus albicaulis. Lineage (NCBI taxonomy): Eukaryota > Viridiplantae > Streptophyta > Pinopsida > Pinales > Pinaceae > Pinus > Pinus albicaulis. The sequence continues at coordinate 531,958,924 of CM076575.1, read as the reverse complement.
TCCATGGGAGACCTTCATTGCCAATCAGGTGTTTACTTCTCCATAAGCCCATCAGTAGCAATATTCCCCTTCATCTTCTCATCCTCCCATTCCTCCATCCACTCACATTCCCTCACCTCATGATGACTCTTTCACCTCACCATCCACTCACAGACCTTCACATCAGGATGATCCTCCTTCATCACCTTTTCACAATCCCTCACCATCATCTCATGGTACTAGTGCATCAAATAGTCAAGGAGGTAGTGAGGAAAAGAGCAATGAGGTAGATGGTAGTGAGGCAGATGGTAGTGGTAATGACAATAATACAAGTGGCAATGAGATGAGTAACATAGTACATTTTCCTTTAACCTACCGGAGGGGAAATAGGCATGTGTTTTCTGCCCTTAAGAGGAAAGGGGCCATGACTTCTAAATCAACCAAACAGCTTGACAAAGGTAAGGAAAAGGTCATTGATGAAGAAGAAGAAAACAAGAATGAAACTAAACAAGAGTTTCAACTTATTCACCTTGACAGTGATGATGAGAATGAGAAAATGATCACAAACATGTTGATCAAGAACAAGGATGCCCAGATTAGGGATCTACAAGAAAATCCTGGTAGGGCCAAGAATGTGATCAACTTCTTTGAGGTGGAAAACCAGCAGTTAGAGGCAAAGAAAGCCATCTATGAAGTTAGAGCTATCAGAGCTCGGAGAGAGGCTAGAAAAGACAAGGCTAAGTTAGATGAGGTCTTGGACACTCATGATGACATTGAATAAGAGGAAGAACATCTTCCTATGAGGAGGCCAAGGACAATTGGTCTGAAGAAGGCCTTAGCCAAGGAAAAAGAGCAAGAGACAACATTGGCAAAGCAACTCACTCAAAGTGAGCTTCTTTCCATGGAAATAGACTATGATTGGGAATCTTGGCTAGAGAGGGAAAATGTACACTTGGAGGATCAGCTGGAGAAGACCAAGAGAGACCTTGACATGCAAAAGAAGATTGCAAGGATTTATGCCTTAAGAAACAAGATTGCAAGGGCCAAGTTGAAAAGATCCCTTACAAATATTCAAGCCATAAAATAGGAAAAGGACAAAGAAAACCTTGAAATTCTTGTTGATGCATCCCTACAAGCATCCCATACATGATCAACAAGACAAATCCAAATTTTGGCATCTTTTTGAGGTTTTTAAGTTTTTGACTCTTTTGAAGGGCCAAGCATGCAGCTCCACTGACGCTGCGCTCTTTTTTGAGTCACCCAATGGAGGAAAACTCAACATTTTCATGATCCTTGGGCCAAGGAAATCAACCTGATAAAGTTTTAGCTCATTTGGAGCAAAAATGGTCCTCCAAAAGTGCCAAAAACAAGCAAAAAATCGCCTTTATGCCTTATTTTCAGCACTGGCGCTGCGCCCTAAGTAGTCTTGGGAGAATGAGTTTTTTACTAGGCAAATGGACTCCATTCTAAAAAAAAAAGGCAGTTTTGGAAACTAGACGGGACATGCTTTACAATGCGCTATCATGGAGCTCATTTGGACACCGGGAAGGCCTCCAAATCTCAGCTGCAAAAAGAGAAATGTTCCTAGTTTTGGCACTGTGCCCTTGGCCTAGCGCTGCGCCCTTGAATCTTGGCGTTGAGACCTTGCCTGAAAGTCAACAAAAGACACTTGGAGTAAATGAAAGAGATATTTTCAAGGCTTATTAGGAAAATATCTCCAAATTTAGATGAGGAGTTATGTTATAATTTATTTTTGCATTTATTAAGTTAGGATATTGTGCCTTGGGCCTTGCATGGTCTCATAGGACAAAAATGACATTTATGATGTAATTAATGACATTTTGGAAACCTAGCTAGGGTTTTGGTCCTCCTTTTCAAGTTAAGTACTGCATGGAGGCCTCATTATTCATGTTTTTGGTTGATTGCTGAGCTCAATACATAGACTTAGTGTTGAGAAGAAATTGGCTTTGAAGTTTTGTGAATGTTTTGATTTGAATGGCAATGGAGTAAGCACATTTGTAGGATTTAAGAACATGGTTAATTGTGATGTTTTTCTAATTCAGTACTTGTCTTCTTATGTTTTCCATATTGTGCACCTTTCCCTTATGACAAAGTAGAAATTTTAGATTAAGATATGTTGTTGAGAGGCACCTTAATGCTGTCTACCTTTTGTTGTTTATATGTTTTCCTCTGCTAGGTCAGATTATAGAATTCTTAATTTCTCCCTAGCTAGTCCCACTCAGCTTGTTTGGCTTGATAATTATTTAATGGAGTTAATGCCAAATATGTTTATGGTTAGCCCTGCTCTTTGGTATAACTTAAAACATTATTTTTGAGGTCTTTTCTTTGAATTATTTCTAATTAGGGTTTGGCTGAGGAAGTTTATGGTTTACCTTGTATTTTAGTCCATCTTAAATAGTTGCTTTGAAGATCTCTCATAGTTTTATTAAGGATTTTAGGAGTTCCCTGCTCTTTTATCATTACTATATGTTATCTTGAATGTTTTCTTTACCTGAAGGTGAAATCACTAGAGAATTTACAAGTTTCTTGCACTCTAGGGTTTGCTGGATTGTTGTCTTAGGATTTGCTTGGTGAAATTTGATCAAAGAAGCTTATGGTATGCCTTGTCTTTGGTTATTTCTTTATGCATAGTGATATTAAAGACTTTCCTTGTTATAGTACATGTTAAAGGATTGTTAACTGCCCTTTAAACCTACTAATATCACAATTTAATTTTCACTTCACTCACATAAGTTTTGAAGATCCATTTGGCTTTGTTAATCTTTCCCTCCGAAACACCCTTGACCTATTGTTGTACTTTTCAAGACCTTTTGCAGACTCCATAGCCCAATGGTTTAAACCTCTCTTACTCTATATGTTTTGCTTGAAAAGAAACCCAACCAAACTAAACAAAAAAACAAACCCTGATCACTATAACTAGCCTATAATCAAAACCCTAAAATCAATCATGTTACATATTTTACACAAATATAGAGAGAGCCCTCTCCGAGTCCAAGAAGGCTAGGTCCTAGGACTCCAAAGTTGGTTTGTTGTTACCCTTGTACATTTGGTCTTGCTAATCTGACAAATTACGGGGACCAAACAGAGTCATCAGTGTACCATGTAAGCACATGTATGTAATATTATAGTCTTGTAATATTGTTCTCTTCTTCGTTTGGATGATTAAACAATGGTTTTAGGCATCCATTGGAGAGAGATTCTAGAGTCTTGTTGTAGAAATGCATAGGCTATTGGTATTTCCTTGTAATTCGTGATGAAGCCTTTTATTTCATGTACATCATTTGGTCTTGGATTCATTGGTCCAGTTTATGGCCACTTGCATGTGGAAAGTGTTAGCCCCCCTATGAAATTTTTGACAAGCAAATAGGGGGCTAAATTTTTTTTGAGCCTTCAAGGAATGCATTTCCTCTGAAAACACAGTCTCCTTGAAGCCTCCATGTGCCTTTTATTCCTTTGATAGTATCCCCTCTGCTGACTTCCCTTATAAAGCCTCTCTGTTGATGAAGAAATGCCCAAAGGTTTCCTTTTCCCTCTTATTTCCCCTCATTTAGCCTCTTTTCATCCCCTTGTCTTCCCCTTTTATTTCCCTTCTTACCCTTCAGTTTCCCCCAAAATCCCCTTTAATTTCCTCCCCTAACCTTTGTTGGCCTCTTCTCCCCTTTATTCCTCTATCGTTCCCCTTCAAACCCCTTAAAATCCATTAAAATGGGCTAAAAACCCACTTCCCGACCTTATTATAAGGCCTAGCCCCTTACCGCAAATCCCTTAACCACTTCCCCACATATGACCCGGCGCTGGGACCAAGCGCTTAAGTCCCGAGCGCCAATCGCAATTGGAAGCCGAGCGTGTGCGTATTTCCTTTGTTTATAGCGTTAAGTCCTCGATCTGTTCCGCACCATTGATCTACTTCGATCGAACGGCTGAGCGTTAATCGCAAACCCCCCGTCAATCGCAATCGAAACATTCATGCTGTCACCCCCGATTGATTGCAAGTCTTTCCGCCGATCCCCCGATTGCATCCCGACCGTCCGTTCCCTTCCAGATCCGACGAATGGCGCTTAATCGCAACAGCACTCCGATCGCAATCGCAATTCCTTCCATCTCCCTCCCGATTCAATCCTGACCGTTGATCTCCCCTCCAGATCGACGGCCAGCGTTTAATCGCTCCTGCCCCTCCGATTGTTGTCCCCACCATTGATCTCCCTACCTGATCCGACGGTCCTCCACTAATCGCACCCTGTCTTCCGATCCCCCGATCGCTCTGCCCCTCCGATTACATCTGAACCGTTGATCTAATCCCCGATCGGACGGTCAGCGCTCAATCGCATCCCGACCTCCAATCGCAATCGCATGCTTTTCCCTCCGTCCTCCGATTTAATCCCGACTGTTCATCCTCATGCAGATCAATGGTCCTGCGCCAATCGCACCCTCCACCCGATTGCTGATCGCAAGTCCTTCCGCGTTCCCCCCGATTAAATCCCCACCGTCCATTTCCTCCCCCAGATCGACGGTCAGCGCTCAATCACGTCATTCCTTCCGATCACTGTTCGCAAGCCTTCCCTCTGTCCTCCGATTTGATCTCGTCCGTTCATTTGTTTCACGATCCAACGGCTATCGCTCTCCCCTGTCGATCACAATCGGAAGTTTGTGAGTGTCTCCTTTTTGTGCCCTTTCGATTGTGATCCTCCGATTGCATCTCCGCCGTCTGTCTCCTCCCGGATCTGACGGCTCAGGTTTAATCGCCCTTCGCCTCCGCTGGGTCCCACCTCCACGGCTTATGCTCCATTGTTTTCGTCATTTCATTTGTGTTTCGACCCAACGCTAGTCTTTGGGCTTTGCCCTATGCGACCATTTCTCCACCGCTCTGTGTTCTTTTCACCATTCCGCCACCGTTCTGCCACCATTCCTCCGCCTCCTCAGAATTTCTCCGCCACCTCTGCCCGGGCTTGTAACAGTTCATTTCATTATGCAGGTAGTACAGAGATGGCCAGTTCAGCATTGCCAGCGACCAGCAGAAGGAATTCAAAGGGGGTTGGTGCCTGTTGTTAATGAAATTAAATGTTTTGCCCCGTATTCAAAGGACCAGGGCGCAGTTGAAGACTAATGCACACACAACAAGTCTTATCTGTGTGTATTCCAGCAGAGCATTTTCTCCAGGACAGACATCTACCTACAGCAATCTCCATGCCTCCTCGAGCCCTGAAAAGATTAATTGCACTATCTGAGACCCATTTAAGACAGTCAGGCAGCAGTTACGGAGGTATGGAGCGGCCTTGCAGACTTTCATCCAGTTCATTTATTCCAGAATGGCAGCACAGAGCTCCAAGCACCAGAAAGGACTTCAAAGAAATATCCGAGGTCAATTTTCCGGCCTGACAGAGATCTCTGAACCAGATTACAGAGTACATATAGAGCCGCAGAGCCATTAAGCAGTATGGGCGTGGACACTTCCACCGATTCTGTCTTAATGAGATTGATTAATTGTCTATCTACCTCTGTTTTCTCTCTTCTCCTATAAGAATTCCCAGAAACGAATTGTAAAGGTTGTTGTTGCCTTGCTGGGCATCTGCTGTTAGAGGGATTCAGTTTGACTGTTAGAATAGCCTTGGGAGGAAGTTGCAGAGTGGTTTGTATGTAATAGGCTGGGAGGAGAAGTTGGGACTGTAACAACCATTGAGCCTTATTGTACATGACTGGTTTTGCATCAATTAATCAAAGCACATTTCACAGGATCCTGGTCTATTACTATTGGTGATGTGTTTCTTACTCTGTCTTTACACTTTCATATTGTTTCATGTTCTTCTGGGCTTACATCAGAATAATGGCATAGGATTCACCCTTGTTAGGTGCCCTATGCTGTCTGCTCTCCTTGCCATCAATGTTTTATGCTAAAATGTGTTATCCAAGAGTAAATTCATGGGTTTAACCAGTGCAGTGGATGTTATTGCCTGCTGGCTGATGTATGAACTTGGGGGTTTGCCACTTGGATGCTTCTTTGTCAAATCTATCTCTGTTTTTTCCCTTGGAGTTGCTAAAGCAGATCTGGAGTTAAATGACCTCTGGTCTGATCTATAAGCAGCCCCATTGTCTCTTTGAGAGCTGCCTTTGAGTATGTCCAAGCAGGTCTGGAGTTAAATGACCTCTGACCTGATCTATAGACAGAAATTCGGTTTCTTTCCTTCTTTCACTTTCCTCCTTAATGTTCCATCCCATCATCTATCTAAAAATATCCTTTAGTATAAATGACTTGCCCTTTGAAAGCCTTGGCTAGTTGTTGCATGTAATTTCCTTTCATGACTCCATAGCCCAATGGATGGCACGGTCTTGGCCCATTCTCCTTGCTGAAACATCCTACTGCTTTGTTCCTTTTCTCCCATTGCTTTCCCAGTCCATGATCTCCTAACCAACCCAGCAATCCTCCAACCAAATTATTTAAACCCCCCTCTGTGCTTCATAACTAGCCTAATATCTCAATTCGAGCTTTAAAGACATATCATTCTTTGCTCTATTGGAGAGATCCCTCTCCGAGTCCAGGAGGGCTAGATCCTAGGGCCCCAAAGTGGTTCTGATGTTGTCTCATCTTTTGGTCTTGCCAATCTGGCCAAAACATGGGAACCCCAACATAATGGCGACTCCGCTGGGGAAAATCTGAGAGTCAAGAACTGCTTTGCCTCTAGATTGGCTTTCATTGCTGATGGTGGACAACATCCAGCTCCAAACAGTCATAATCATCCACCTGGCGACTCCACACTCCCTATGATCCAAAGACCAAATGACTCCACTGGTGAAGGACACTGAACTGGTTGAGAAGAGGCAGTAGCCTTCTTTGCATAAGCGTGAATCCAAGCATGGACATGGATGCAAAGTATAATGCTTTGTATAACAAAGTATGTAGAATAACAAAAGTGCTTGGAAAAATGCTGGAGACGCACATGGCCAATATGAATACAGACGATGATTATTTAGAGCAAGCCATGTCGTCTTCAGAACAAGAAAAAACTCAAGATCTAGAAGATGAGTAGGACCTATATGATGCTCAAGAATCTGTAGAAGATGAAGAGGAAAGTGATCAGGAATTTCCCAATTGCTTACCTATGCCTTGTGTTACGCTGACCAAAGAATATCAGGACCTATTAGCAAAGGCTGATAGGGAAAGCTGCCTTGAGGAAGCAGACGACTACATGGAAGAGGCAAAACCTGATGAAGAAGAAGAGGCTCAAGTAAACATCATGCCTCCAAACCAGCTAATGCAAGAGAGAGAGGACTGGTGTTCTTCTGTCCCTAATGAAAGGGAAATCCCTCTTTTGACAGAAGAAGAGATTGACCGGATATTAAACCAGCAGTCCACCCCAGACATCTTCTATAGAATGCACGCTCCTGCTCAGTCATTATTTGAGTTTGATGATTCAGAATAAGAAGACTCCTCTGTGGATCAGGACGAAGAAAGGCCTGCCGTGCACCCAGAATGGTGGACTTGGTCAAGTCCGCCTATTTATGACACTGATGGGGAAAGTTATGAAAGCATCAGTGATGAGTGTCATGAGATCGGACGCCAGCAGTATTTCCTTACAGAACATGAGGAGGAAAGAAAAGAAGAGATTCTTGAGCAGGATGTGAATAATGAGCTTTCTCTTGAAAAAGAGGAGGAAATAGAACAAGCCCCTGCTCAAGAATACTTGGATATTTTCACGGAGCCCTGCACCTTAGAGCAGAATACATCAGAGCTCCAAGAGGACTCAACCCCAATATACGATGAGTCCTCCAGTTCAGAAGATGAGGGAGATTCTCTCTCTCTCGAGAGTCTTCTTCTTGATCCAGTGGAAGAAGAAGAGATCCTGGTCGAAGCTAGCCTGCCAAATATTCATAGCCAGGTATCTTTCCATGATCCTTATGCACATTTCCTGCAAACATATGAAGAAGGATCAAAGGTCTTTTTGAGCAGCATGATGTAGACAGGAAGAAAGTTTTTCAAAGCTGCTATTATCAAACAAAAAGAGTGGGAGCTGCCCTGCCTATCCGGCATGCTCAAGGAGTTGAGCAAGAAGGACCAGCCATGGGATCACTTGATGGACTGGTTACATTGGAAGACAATGTTTGTAAGCTAGACTTGTAAATATTTCAGTTAGAGTAGGGTAGGTAGGAAAATCTCAATAAAGCTCAGCCTATGAGCAAGTAGGTCAGTTGTTTCATTTTCTGTCTTAGAAAGTAGAGAAGAAACTGCCAGACAGTTTAATCCTAGCAGGTAGTAGTGTAGGTAGAGAAACATATGAGACCAACAGTCTAATCTGGTCTCATGGAGTAATAAGGGTAGAAGTAGATTAGGTTTATTTTTCCTGTTTGTAAAAGTTAATGATGTAAAGGGTCTGCAAGTCCAAATGCACCCAAGAAGAAAAAATGTTAGGACTATAGTGTGGGTAGGTAGTTGTTTGGAAGAATTGTTTCTGCTGATATGTTGTCTTCATAGCTTGTGGCAGAATATCAAAGAAAGAAAAGGATGGTTCAAGCAGCAGGCATCTGGCCTACACCAAGAGATCAATTTCTGAATTCTTGACTCCTTCAAGAAGAAGCCATCCCCATGTGGAGCCACTGTTAGCCCCCCTATGAAATTTTTGACAAGCAAATAGGGGGCTAAATTGTTTTTGAGTCTTCAAGGATTGCATTTCCTCCGAAAACACAGTCTCCTTGAAGCCTCCATGTGCCTTTTATTCCTTTGATAGTATCCCCTCTGCGGATTTCCCTTATAAAGCCTCTCTGTTGATGAAGAAATGCCCAAAGGCTTCCTTTTCCCTCTTATTTCCCCTCATTTAGCCTCTTTTCATCCCCTTGTCTTCCCCTTTTATTTCCCTTCTTACCCTTCAGTTTCCCCCAAAATCCCCTTTAATTTCCTCCCCTAACCTTTGTTGGCCTCTTCTCCCCTTTATTCCTCTATCGTTCCCCTTCAAACCCCTTAAAATCCATTAAAATGGGCTAAAAACCCACTTCCCGACCTTACTATAAGGCCTAGCCCCTTACCGCAAATCCCTTAACCACTTCCCCACATATGACCCGGCGCTGGGACCAAGCGCTTAAGTCCCGAGCACCAATCGCAATCGGAAACCGGGCGGGTGCGTATTTCCTTTGTTTACAGCGTTAAGTCCTCGATCTGTTCCGCACCATTGATCTGCTTCGATCGAACGGCTGAGCGTTAATCGCAAACCCCCCGTCAATCGCAATCGGAACATTCATGCTGTCACCCCCGATTGATCGCAAGTCTTTCCGCCGATCCCCCGATTGCATCCCCACCATCCGTTCCCTTCCAGATCCGACGGATGGCGCTTAATCGCAATAGCGCTCCGATCGCGATCGCAAGTCCTTCCATCTCCCTCCCGATTCAATCCTGACCGTTGATCTCCCCTCCAGATCGACGACCAGCGTTTAATCGCTCCTGCCCCTTCGATTTTTGTCCCCACCGTTAATCTCCCCGCCTGATCCGACGGTCCTCCGCTAATCGCACCCTGTCTTCCGATCCCCCAATCGCTCTGCCCCTCCGATTACATCTGAACCGTTGATCTGATCCTCGATCGGATGGTTAGCGCTCAATCGCATCCCGACCTCCGATCGCAATCGCATGCTCTTCCCTCCGTCCTCCGATTTAATCCTGACCGTTCATCCTCCTGCAGATCAACGGTCCTGCGCCAATCGCACCCTCCACCCGATCGCCGATCACAAGTCTTTCCGCGTTCCCCCCGATTAAATCCCCACCGTCCATTTCCTCCCCCAGATCGACGGTTAGCGCTCAATCGCGTCATTCCTTCCGATCACTGTTCGCAAGCCTTCCCTCCGTCCTCCGATTTGATCTCGTCCGTTCGTTTGTTTCACGATCCAACGGCTATCGCTCTCCCCTGTCGATCGCAATCGGAAGTTTGTGAGTGTCTCCTTTTGTGCCCTTGCGATTGTGATCCTCCGATTGCATCTTCGTTGTTCGTCTCCTCCCGGATCTGACGGCTCAGGTTTAATCGCCCTCCGCCTCCGCTGGGTCCCACCTCCACGGCTTCCGCTCCATTGTTTTCGTCATTTCCTTTGTGTTTCGACCCAACGCTAGTCTTTGGGCTTCGCACTATGCGACCACTTCTCCGCCGCTCTGTGTTCTTTTCGCCATTCCGCCACCGTTCTGCCACCATTCCTCCGCCTCCTCAGCATTTCTCTGCCACCTCTGCCTGGGCTTGTAACAGTTCATTTCATTATGCAGGTAGTACAGAGATGGCCAGTTCAGCATTGCCAGCAACCAGCAGAAGGAATTCAAAGGGGGTTGGTGCCTGTTATTAATGAAATTAAATGTTTTTCCCCGTATTCAAAGGACCAGGGCGCAGTTGAAGACTAATGCACACACAACAAGTCTTATCTGTGTGTATTCCAGCAGAGCGTTTTCTCCAGGACAGACATCTACCTACAGCAATCTCCATGCCTCCTCGAGCCCTGAAAAGATTAATTGCACTGTCTGAGACCCATTTAAGATAGTCAGGCAGCAGTTACGGAGGTATGGAGCGGCCTTGCAGACTTTCATCCAGTTCATTTATTCTAGAATGGCAGCGCAAAGCTCCAAGCACCAGAAAGGACTTCAAAGAAATATCCGAGATCAATTTTCCGGCCTGACAGAGATCTCCAAACCAGATTACAGAGTACATACAGAGCCGCAGAGCCATTAAGCAGTATGGGCGTGGACACTTCCGCCGATTCTATCTTAATGAGATTGATTAATTGTCTATCTACCTCTGTTTTCTCTCTTCTCCTATAAGAATTCCCAGAAACGAATTGTAAAGGTTGTTGTTGCCTTGCTGGGCATCTGCTGTTAGAGGGATTCAGTTTGACTGTTAGAACAACCTTGGGAGGAAGTTGCAGAGTAGTTTGTATGTAATAGGCTGGGAGGAGAAGTTGGGACTGTATTAGCCATTGAGCCATATTGTACATGACTGGTTTTGCATCAATTAATCAAAGCACATTTCACAGGATCCTGGTCTATTACTATTGGTGACGTGCTTCTTACTCTGTTTATTACATTTCCATATTGTTTCATGTTCTTCTGGTAGGCATCAGAATAATGGTATAGGATTCACCCTTGTTAGGTGCCCTATGCTGTCTGCTCTCCCTACCTTTATGTTTTCTGCTTAAATGTGTTATCTAAGAGTAAATTCATGGGTTTAACCAGTGCAGCGGATGTTATTGCCTGCTGGCTGATGTATGAACTTGGGGGTTTGCCACTTGGATGTTTCTTTGTCAAATTTATCTCTGTTTTTTCCCTTGGAGTTGCTAAAGCAGACCTGGAGTTAAATGACCTCTGGTCCGATCTATAAGCAGCCCCTTTGTCTCTTTGAGAGCTGCCTTTGAGTATGTCCAAGCAGGTCTGGAGTTAAATGACCTCTGACCTGATCTATAGACAGAAAATTGGTTGCTTTCCTTCTTTCACCTTCCTCCTTAATGTTCCATTCCACCATCTATCTAAAAAGATCCTTTAGTATAGATGACTTGCCCTTTGGAAGCCTTGGCTAGTGGATGTAAGTAATTTTCCTATCATGACTCCATAGCCCAATGGATGGCACGGTCTTGGCCCATTCTCCTTGCTGAAACATCCTGCTGCTTTGTTCCTTTTCTCCCATTGCTTTCCCAGTCCATGATCTCCTAACCAACCCAGCAATCCTCCAACCAAATTATTTAAACCCCCCTCTGTGCTTCATAACTAGCCTAATATCTCAATTCGAGCTTTAAAGACATATCATTCTTTGCTCTATTGGAGAGATCCCTCTCCGAGTCCAGGAGGGCTAGATCCTAGGGCCCCAAAGTGGTTCTGATGTTGTTTCATCTTTTGGTCTTGCCAATCTGGCCAAAACATGGGAACCCCAACAAAAAGGAGGTAAACGTCATTGGAAAACAACCATGGAGATGTTTTGTACCCTAATTCCTATTCATGAGCAATATGTTCTACAAACGAGAAGAGCATGATCGACATAATGATTGACATAATGATTGTGTTGGTAAAGTATAGCATGGAGTTGTTGATTAGATTTAGATAGAATTTTATTGCTACCAAGGTTTCATCACCATGTATTGTTTTTGATGACAAAGTATATTTGTGTTTGCATAAATTATTTGTAGAGTTATTTTGTGTGAGGATTGATGGTTTGTGCCTTATAGAATCAATTTTGTTGCTGCTACTACTATGATTTGGTGAGAAAAAAATTGTTTCTCAAAATTGTTTCCTACTCCTAAAAGGAAAAAGTGTATTATTTCTTTAGTGAATATTGATTAGACCTAGCTTATGTCCAGGAGGAGTTTACTGCACATTTTTATTATCGATGTGGTTAGTGGATGATTGTTGGCACTGTTGACATTGATATCATCTTTTCAACCATAGCCCTTTTCCATTGATATCAAAGGGGGAGAGGAACAAGACCAATGGATTTTGGTGTGGTTTTTAGTTAAAATCAATGCCAAGGGGGGAGCTTGTTGGCACCAGAGTGTTTGATTGGAATTGATGTCAACCTTGTAGTGTAAACAACCCTCCCATATTCACCCACTTTCACAAGCATGTCGGGGTAAAAATGAGACGAGGTGTACTTAACATTACTCAACCTCCTAAGTACAATTAAGGAAGTGGAATCGACAAAATAAAAATTTACTATCCTTCCTCACGTGCTATAGGACCCTGAAGAGCTAAACTACCCCTCCAAGTGTACAAACCTTGAGTTAGATTGCTTTTTCACTGACCTGGACTCCCATCCACATGAATAACACTACATATATTCAAATTTAGGCCTCCAGTCATAGGCATAAGCCTACAAGGTAGTGACAATAGTCCCAATTTCCACGTTATGTGACTTCAACCATGGAATATGTGCCACATTTTCAGGTCTAGACTCCAGATCACCACCCATAACTTGATGAAAGTTTCCAAAAAATTAAATGACACAAAGAAAAATCCTCTAACACAAAACTTTATTAAGGAATTGACCTAACCAAGGCTAACCATAATAGACATTTCGTCAAACATATTGTGAACATGTAATCTACAGGTCATGAATGCATATCTAAACATAGGGGTTTGATACTTACCCAAGAATCATCAAGAAGGTCTAATTCCCTCTCGTAATAATTGCAATAACATCTATTAGGTCATGGATTTAATAACCATTCATTTACCAATCAAATCATGATAAGAGCCTAACTAGAATCTATCATGAAACCATGCTTATAACTATCATATAACCAAAATAATAACAATGATAGAACAACCATTAAAGCCATATAATAAAAAGTATAATTACTCATGAAATACAAGAGGAAAATAACTCTTATTAACATATACAAAAGCCAACCAAGTAAGGGGTTTTAATCACAATTTGGTAAAAAATTAAATTAAACATGGTTTAAAGAGTTGATTTAGATATGCAAGGAAATTATCACTTTCAATTTTATTCATTGATGGAGTGGAGATGACGAGAATATACTAGCATATTTCAATTTACGCCATTAGATCAAAAAAATTAATTAACAAAATAATTAAAGTGGCCAATTCCAATAGGGGGGATGCCTATTAGCATTAATATTTCTAAATTTTTCAGAGACATTGTAGGTATTGTAGGTATTGCAGCTAACTAGGCTTAGATTTTCCATATTTTTTTTTCCAATTTCCTCTTGGTTTTTTCAACAACTTGGCTTAAAAGGCTTTGTGGCCATGGCTTTTGAGTTGATCATTTCCGTATTTTTCACACAACCTTTTAATTTCTAGGATATAATTTCCTGGTTTGAGGAGTTTCGCCATATAAAATTCAAACAATTTTTGAATTTATTTTCCTTTTTGTTAAAACTCAGATACTATTGATTATAGGTCACTAGGCTTATTGCACGGAATGAGGCCGAGATTTTTCATATTCATTTTTTTTCCGATTTTCTTCTTGGGTTTTTCAACAACTTGGTTAAGAAGGCTTTGCAGCCATGGATTTTAATTTGATCGTTTCCCTACTTTTCACACAACCTTTTAATTTCTAGAATTTAGTTTCCTGGTTTGAGGAGTTTCACTTTATGAAATTCAAGGTTTTTTCTTTGCAGTTCTTGAATTTATTTTCCCTTTCATTAAAACTCAGATACGGTTGACTTTAAATCGCTATGATTTAGAAATTTTTTCTTTGGTTTGAAAATTGTGTCTTTCAATGAAAAAGGATTCCACCCAGTCATGGGTGTACATCAAGACAAATGTATGGTAGGAAAATCTTAGCCTGACCAATTTAAAAAAGGGACACCTTCAATGTAATTAAATTTTATTTTCATATTAGATTCATTTAATTATTATATGCTTTGAATTTTTTGATATAAACATTTTTTTGTGAAATTGTCATTTTTATTGTTTAAAATGTGTTTTTGATTGCAATGATCAACACTCTTAAAAACCCTGGGGCACTAGGATTTTGGAAAATTTACAGCTCAAATTTGTGATTCCAACAAATCTCTATCATATTTTTGGCAAATTCAACTGAAAAATATGCCAAAAAATGCTCCAAAATGCGTAGCAGGGAGGCTAAGGCTTTCATATTTAATTTTAATGATGATAAATAATGTCCACTTAAATTAAACTTTGTTTTATTGGAGCATAATAGAGTTAAGTTATTGTTTGATTTATTTTATAATTTTAATTTTGTGCTTTAAAAGTTAAAAAAAAAGTATTCATAAGTTATTATGGTATTGATGAGTTTAAAGGTTTGAAATTTTACAATGCTTTGCTTCTTACAAAGATTGTGGGAGTGTTCTTATTTCACCAATATTGACTTTCTTCTTTCTACTAGCTAAAAGATATATACTTTTGATCTTCTAGTTTACACTTGATAAGTTATTTATAGTGTCTCAATTTTGTTTTATCCTCTAATTCTTTATCACACTTGAGTTTTTCCTTATAAATGTAATAATATTTTTTTATATTATTGATATTTTGTAGAGTGATTTTTTCCTTTAATTCCCAATGCTTTAGCCAAGACTTGGCATCTTTATTCTAACCTTGTTTCTATCGTGTGTGGTTTTATTTGAAGTTTGAAGCAATTTTAGCAAGCGCCTTGTCTTCCATGTTTAATTTGTTCTTGTACATCAAGTACTTTGTTATAGTTGTGCTCTCAATGGGGAAGAAACTCTCATCTATTAGGATAAGATAGGGTGTATTTCATTTAAATTTGCAATTATAGGTTATAATCATTTATGGATTTGCTCTTCCTCCATGATTTTCCAAAAATGTTGCAAACCCAAATTTGACAATTATATAAAATAACAAAAATTTCAAGTGCAAGTTAATTCCATCGTTTGAGAATTTGGTTACATTTAAATCATCAATTCAAATTTATAAATTTATGAAGTGTAATGCAAAATATATGTAAAACCTAGTTCCTAACTTACCTATTGAAAAACACTTTATAAACTATCTATCATTAATTAAAAAATAGAATTTAACTTAAAAAATAAAATAAAATTAAAGAAATCAACCTAACACTAATTCTAAATGCTTTTAAATCATTCACCTATATAAAAAGAAAATGAAATTTAAAGAAATCAACATAGCAATAATTTTAAATACTTTTAAATCATCAACTTATAAAGGTTTTTTTTTTTTTTTCCTTTTTCCATAAATTATGAAATCATTCACATAAGTAATTCATTTAATCGGAAAATTTGATTTTTCGGAAAATTTGATTTTTTAATCTCTTTAAAAGTTCATGCAAATATCCTTTACTATGCATGCCCACACAAACGGTAAACAACGAGAATATAAAATAACCAAAGTAAAGACATTCACTCAAATACAATTAAAGGAAATTCATAACATAGGCGACACATTCCTTACACAGGGAGCCCTATTTGTTCGGTAAAGTGTTGCTAGAAAAACTCTTAAAATCTTTGGATTGTTAAAAACTTTAGAATATAAAACAACTCATTAAATGCATTTGCACAGCCGTATTAACTCCAAAACAATAGAACTAGTATTAATATTAATAAAGCCTAATGTTTTGAAAGTTAAAAATTGGTTATCATCATCCATACTAAGAAATTTATACAATTCAAATAAACATCATTACGATCTCCTGTGTAAGATTTTGGAAGAGTCTCAATACGATATCGGTTTTCAAATTTTATGACCAACGTATGAGAAATTTAAGGTTAGATGCATGAATTTATCAGGTCTGATATCGTTATATAATATGACTTTATCATGTTTGATATGCATCTCATGCCTTTGGTTCAACTATTTTGTTGCTAGTCCACGTTCTCTGCCGCCACGTTCAACTTTTCTCCTACGTTGCCTTGGAAAGCACTAGAAAATTGATAGGTGGAGAAGCTTGAAGTTTACATACCCATTTCAATCCATGACTCAACTACAGTCTCAATAAATGGCTATAAAATTATAATTAGCTACATAATTGTTAATTTTGTAGCCATACAATCTATACTTTTACAAAATAATATATGAAAATATATGAAGAATAGACATAACTCGAAGTTTCATAAATTGGCAAATGATCTTGTAGCTCATAACTCGAAGTTTCATAAAAAGGATAGCATAGAGTGTGACGTGGTTGATATAATAGATTTCTTAAGGAGTATGATGAACACAATGATGCTAGAATAAGGACAACAAGAGTTTATTTCGAGGGTCCAACATTCTCTGCACTATAGGTTTTGCATGTCTTTATGCAAAGTCAAAATTTCAAAATTTTCAAGCCATTTCTTGTTATTCCAAAGTTTCTGTGGTTTGATCAAAATATTCAAATTTCTATTTGAAATCTTATGATTTTTAATTGAAACTTGTCATTTAGGATTTTTATCAAAATTTTAGCATTTAGGATTTTAACCTTCAAATGAAACTTATTATTATTATTATTATTATTATTATTTTAATTGTTTTGATACCACGTGTATTCTTACTAACATCCTTTGATTATGATTATTCAATATTTATTTTTGTTTTTTATATGATGATCTAGAACTTCTAATTCTTTGATTTCTTCTTTTAGTTTTTCTACCGCCTCTTTTTCTTCAAAAGAAAATGGTGGTGGAATGTAAGCATAGGGGGATGGTACCTGATAAAATATTGATTATTGTGTATTCTTCTCTAGGGATTTAATGTAATCATAGATCTCTTGTTGTTCAACATCAATTTCTAGGCTTCGTAGTTCTAGCTCTGGATTTGGTGATGGTGACTATTGAACCTCAGAATTATCCTCTTTCTGACATCCTTTCTCACTCTTTTTCCTTACTTTCTCATAAGTTCATACACTCCAATCAATGATAGATGCCATGTTTTATCTAAAGGAATGCATTTAAATGATTTCTATGCTATATTTTGATGTTCTTGCTATTTGAATGGATTTTTGTAATTTGGCTACAGAACGCAACCTATTCTACAGCTAATCGTTGGTTCTGCAACTACTTTTGTGCTTTGACAGGTTCTAAGGAGAAATTAGAGAAATGAGCCACATGGGCATCTCTAGAGTAATTCAGACATGGATTTTGTCCTATCTACTTGATCAAAATCGATAGAAAAGAATGCCTGAGATCGTGGTCAAAGTTTGGTCAAAGGACATAAGCTGAGAGCAAAAGAACTATTGATTTTCTTTGACGTAGAAAATAAAATACTATGTTTCGGTTAAGATAGCCACGTGTAGGAAAAATTAGCTCATCACAATTATGTTTTTTCTTATTTAAATATCGGTTATGCAGAAACCAAGAGGCAGTTGTGATTTTTGAAACACTGTGTATTGTTTTAAAATCTGTTCTTTTCATAATACAAGGATCATGTTTATTGTTCCAGTACCTGCTTAATGCATATATAGTTAGCTAGGATCTCGACCAAATCTATTGCAGAAGGTCCCTGCACAGGAGGAGGTTTTTCGTTAATTATTTTTAGTTTAATTCTTTACTACGTTTTGTCAATTTCCTAAATAGATCAATGTTGTGTTGCAGTTTTCTTTCAGTCTCATAGAATCAAGCTATGAATGCTTTCTTAGCATCAATGATAGAATAACTGTGTAATCTTTGCTTTCCTAAAACATCTCAAGAAGATAGATTTATATATTTTCCAATTGGATTAAGTTTGAGGCAATAGAGCTCACATTTGTTTAGGTTCCTTTTGTTGGGTATGTGTTATATTCTTTCCACGACTAAGCATGGGGGGGTCACAGGGGGGGCGGTAGCCCCCCCTGTCGGGGTCCGGGGCAGCGGCC